>PVJA010002692.1:0-103732 GCA_004027025.1 Myocastor coypus | reverse complement strand
TTTTTTTTTTTTTGTCTTTTTGAGACAGGGTCTCGCTATGCAGTTGAGGCTGGTCCTGTGCTCACTTTTGTAGCCCAGGCTGGTCTCGAACTCGCACCAATCCTCCTGCCTCAGCCTCCCAAGTGCTGGGATTACAGGCGTGAGCCACCACGCCCGGCTTGTTTTAGTTCTATGTAGATTTCCTTCTATTTCTCCTTTCCTGTCTCTTGTGATTACTTGGAAAAACCTGTTTGTCTAGACTAGTTCCCCAGTCTGTGCTTGTGACATCCTCACTTCACAGTGTCCCTGGGTCCTCTGGTCTCTGTAAATTGGTGGGTCGTTGGAGCTTTAGGTGTAAGCAGAATCAGGTTTTTGGCAAGATTACCTCTTAAATGGCATTGTATTCTTTTACCAAGAATCTAATAGTGTTTATCTCTTACTATTTTATGTTATCAGCCATTCCAGATCAGTTCCTAAGCCTGTTAGTTTATTAATAAGTACAGATAGTGTTAGTCTATTTCTGTTATGTCTTCTCCACTTGTTACATGGAATACCCACTTCAATTAATAGAAGCTTGCCATATTTTATTTGGGATCACAGAGATGCTCTAATTTAGAAAATGGATTATTTCAAGAGACACTTTGATCATATAAGTTATCTATTTGTATTAGATACTACTGTTTTATTGTCTCCTACCATGAGAAGTGTAAAAGGATTATATTACTTTATAGTCATTTCTATACATACAATATAGCTTAATTGATTTTGTCACTTAAACAAACATCTTTTAGGCATCAGTTTTGCCCAGGATAAACTCATGGTTCTTTCTCTATTTTTACCAACTTTCAAAATAATAGGTTATTTTCTTATGATGGTTTCATCTTTGTTCTTGGGGGAGAGGGGGAGGGGATGTGACTAATGCATTTAATTAAGCATAGTTAATATTTAGACCTCGCCATTATTCTTGTTAATTCTCAAGCTGTCCTATTTTTGACCATAAAAATTCTTTACAAGCTAACCTCTGAGGGTTGGACATGATTTTGTGGTCTTTGACTACTTTGTAGCTGTGGTGAGGCACGACTGAAAAATATGATGACTATTTAAAAGAAATCATTATAATAAAAGACACATTGCCATAAGTCTATCTCATAGGACCTCCTCTCACTTGAAACACATTTATTTAATCATTCTTGTCACTTCCTGAAGTAGTTCTGGGTGTCTTCTTTTATGAGTGCCTTCAGCTGCATGTTGTGGCTGTCTCGATGTCCCAGATCGATTCAAAACATGTGATTTTCCTAGTCATTTTCACTTTGAGCCAGTATGTGAAATCCTGTGGTGCCAGAGGCACTGAATAAGGTAGATGAGGATTCACTCTAATATTTTTACATCCATCTCCACTGGATGGTACTGGGCAGAAGCATTACCGTATTTTTAATCACCCCTCAGATGCTCCCAGACTTTCACAAAGGAGAACTTCCAGAACTGCTTCAGAAAATGCCAAGCATGATAGGATGCTTGTTCCCAGTGAGGGCAAATATTTTGAGGGGTGATTAATGGCAATATGTCTTTTACTGAAATAAAACCTTTAAAAATTCAAACATTCACCTTATGTTTTGATCACAGCTCATAGATATGGAAAATTTCCAACCTTACCCAATTGAAATGTAGTCCATTTATGGCACCCACCCAAATATCTCCACATAAGCTACAAGACATTACCCCTTCCCTGGCTCTTTGGAAAAGATGTGAGGATCTATCTCATAAGGAACCTGGCTTGACTTCTTAAGAAGTCAAGTCAGGACAGGCATTAAAAATTCACCCACAAAACTTGTTTCTTGTGTTTTTCTTGAGCATGCCGGGAAAAGGAAAACTCAGTTCCTACCTAGAGATTTGCCTCCCCCCAACCACCTGGCTATGTTTCAGTGCTTGGTGACACAGTGCCGGTATCAGAAATGTACATTTGGACAAACCTAGAGCCAACAGTGAGATTCTTCTCTGTTTCAGTTCGTTCTCTACTATCAAGGCAAAGATTGATTACTAATCACTCTGAGTTCTTTTTGTATAATTATAAAAAACATGTTAAATACTTAATAAGGTGACATTTATTGAGGACTATATTAGAAGGAGAAAGGGTGAAGATAGATGTGCTTTTCTAAGCCTAGGAATCACATAGATTAGATTTCCTCTTCTAATCTTCACTGTTAAGTAAGGGCAATGTTTATTTTCAGCCTATTTTATAAAGTTGCTGAGTACTATAATGAGTTTATATTTATAGAGTGCTTGGAGCTTTTTGGATGAAAGGTGCTAAATTAGAGTTTATTGTTTATTGAATTTATTTGGTGTGTCCAACCTCCTGGGAACATTTGCTGAAGTTAATTAAAAACAGATAGTCTTACTCTGACAGCTTACAGTGCCAGTTACAAATCAATAACCTAAACAGTGTGCACATTTGTTGTCCTCTCTTGCAGCTACCCTGAGAACCACAGCTCTTCTGTCAGGGCAGTGTCCTCCTTGGTAGGAAAGATGAGTTAAACTGCTGGGAAACACACAGAGATATTTTCAACTTGGAGCCACTTAGCACTCTCATTTTTAAAGCACTATTTTAGAATATGGATATTTTCCCCAGTTTCTGACTGCAACTTAGACGTTAAAATTAAATAAAACAAAGCTCAGCTTTCAATCATTTTGGCAAAAAAGTTAGGACAAAAAGTTTGTTTTATGTGTTGTTGAATAATAAGCATTTCTTTTCAACAATGTCATTTTGAAACAACCAGCTAGAATGACTTTTGCTGTCTTAATCTAGCCTAGTAGATGCTGTGAGGTATAATTATAATAATGGCTTGTTTATTTCCTTGATAGTTGGTGATGGAGTTTTGTGGCGCTGGCTCTGTCACTGATCTGATCAAGAACACAAAAGGCAACACATTAAAAGAAGAGTGGATCGCATACATCTGCAGAGAGATCTTAAGGGTAAGTGAACCACCCTGAAGGGCCATAGGATGTCTCGGGAGGTGTGGTGCTTTGTTCTAAACTCTGCAATTCATAAGCATAGCAGATACCTCTTTACAGGGCCATTCAAACAGTGATGGTAGGTAGTGGTGGCTGGGCATGCAGGTCTACCCTGATGGAAGTAAGAGCTGTTCTGAACAGGACACATGCTCCTCACTTATGGGGTTTGTGCCGGCTGATTTTCCTTATCCTTCATTTTCAGTGGTCTTCTCAAATAGAAGTCTGATTAAGGGTCAGAAGGATGATGTCCAATATAGAACATGGATTATTTCAAGACATGCTTTGATTGGTCACTTAGGGCATTAAATACCTTAATGTTATAGCTAAAGTTATAGAGTGTCTGCCCACCATGTGAAGTATAGAAGTACTGTATCACTTTACTCATTTTTGTGTATACAAGGTAGTTATCACTTAAAGTGATCAGACTGGCTGACTAAGTTTTTCTATTTACCCAATTTTGTCCATGGATGTCATGACCAGACAATAGTATCATATTTACTGAATTTAGTTCAGGGAGAGAAAAGTACTTGAGCGTATTTTGTTTTATTCAGAATAGTATAATTTTCTCTTACTGGTAATATGGAGGCTACTATATATCTACTATGCTTTCTTACTAGCTCTGCATGACAATTATTATTTATGTATAAGCTCTGCTTCCTTAAGGGGGAAGAGTCAAAATTATTTTTCATAATGTTTTGAAGACAGGACTTTGAGAGCTCAATTATGTGGGATAGATGGGTGGGTAGATGGAAGAACATTAAGGAAGAGAAAAAGAAAAGCAGAAAGATGATGTCTAGTCATTAAACATAAAACAGATGAAGCAAACAAGTAGAACATTAAAATTTTTAAGAGCTTGAAAATGACAGTAGCATACAACTACTGTCTCTTAGTTCAATGAGAACAAATTTTTTGTATCAATAATGATTAGAAAAATTATCACGTCTACACCCTGTGCTCTGTGTAAGTACTAGGAGGACAACAATATGCATTGTATCAAATACTGGAAATGTACTACTAACGTGTTTTGAAACTGTCATATTGTTATTTCTTACTAAGTGCAATAAAAATAAAGAATTTTTGAAAAGAAATTGACAGTAGCATAAAATGTCAAATATTTAGAAGTAAATTTATAGAAACAAGCAAATGACTTCTGTCTTAAAAACTAAAAATTATTACTAAGAGAAGTTAAAGAAGATAAGAAAAGAAGGACCATTTCCTGGCCTGGAGTAAATAATATTGACAGATTTCATTTCTCCAGTTCTGATCTGTGCTTACTTGAAACAGCTAATCAAAATCCCTGTAACTATAGTTGTGAAGGCACATAACTTATATTTTAGAGACATGAAAGGTCCAAAATGACCACAGCAATCTTAAAAGAACAAAAGCTTAGTTAAGCTTAATTTTCAGAATTCATGATAAAAGTACTAAATAATTCAGACAGAGTAATGTTGCCATAAGATTCAACAGTGGCCAAGGGAACAGAGTCTAGAATCTGTGTTGTATGGAACCTGAATAGGACAAAGCAAATGCTGCTCTCAGGGGGGAAAGGATGCTCTCATCAGTAAGTAGTGCTTGATAAAGCTACTACTAAAGGCATAGAATCAACATCTCTTTTGTGTCATGTAAAAATTCATTCCAATAACTAGAAATGTGAAATATAGAAAGACTAAAGTTCTTACGAAAAAACACAGGCTAATACCTTCACAGCTTGAGTAGGCACAAAAGATGTCTCAAGGTGAGGGCCAAATTAAATCAAATTAGGTTTCTATGCAGAGAGATTTGTTGTGTCTGTCACTTCTGTATGAACCGTGATCCATGCTGGTAGGATGCAAACTGTATTGCATGTGCTTTGGTGGCACCTGGTGTCACGTCTGGTTTGCTAGTGTGTTCCTTAACACAGCACCCTGTGTCGCAGGGACTGCATGTACGTTTCAGTTTACATCAACCATTTTCCCTTGGTGTCAGGTAAGTACTATGAGCCTGTGAAGGACGTGAATAGAATTCTGAGAGTATTTCTGAGTGAGTTTAATTTGGAGAGATCATTAGCATTCAGAATAGATTATGTGCCTCTTGGCTTATGTTCCTATTAACTCTCTCACCTCTTCGTCACTCCAGGGGCTGAGTCACCTGCACCAGCATAAAGTGATTCATCGGGATATTAAAGGGCAAAATGTCTTGTTGACTGAGAATGCAGAAGTTAAACTTGGTAAGAACAGAATCTAGAAAGCCTAGGAACTGTGGGAGTGGACAGGATTGTTTCAATAGCTGTTTTTATTCTTCTTTTTAAATTAGCATGAATTTGTCGTTGGATTCAGACAGCACTGCAATAAAAATAGAAAGAAAATGGTTTGGTCTATTTAATTTTTTTTCTTTTTCTAAAGCATTTTAAGGAATGGACCATACATAGTATGATGAACAAAACCATATGCTTAATCAATGTGTAGTTGAATTTTTTTTTAAATAAAAATGAGAATGACCGTACTTTCAGTTACCTCCTATAGCTGTTTGTATTGTGGCTGGCTGCTGGGAGAGAATAATGATGACCCAAGTTCTTTTGCTGAAAATATCCATAGTTAAACTTATTGAGGATTATTGATTCCTCCTATATGCCTGTATGCTTAAGGCAGATTTACATTGATTTTATTACCTAGGGTAACTGAACAAAATGAATGCCCAACAGTCTAGGTCAATACTGATTGTACCACTCTGCCAGAGTAAGCAGTGGGGACTCCTTTGCTTTGGCATATCTATTAGAGCCCTTCCTACAAATCTAGGATTGCCCAGATACAACAGGAAGCCCCTGCATGTGTTTCCCTGCTTGAGCACGAGTGAACAAATACCCTACCACATGCACAATTTCTTATCTGGAAAAAAATTGCTATCCCTATGGTTATTCATTTTGAAAGATACTTACACATCTGCTCTTTTTGCTAAACTATGTAGTTTCATTTTGTTAGCACTTGGAGCCAGCCTGGGTTACAAAGTGAGCTCAAAAGCAGCCTAAATTACATGGTCAGACCCTATCTCAAACAGGAAAAAAAAAAAAATATATATATATATATTTTTTTTATGGTTTTATTATATATATATATATATATATATATATATATATATATATATCCCTCCTATATGCCCATATGCTTAAGGTGTATTTACATTGATTTTATTACTTACGGTTACTGAACAAAACATATATATTAATATGTATACTAGGATAAGAAGTTATGTATGCATAGACTAAATGAGCTTCCTCCCAAGATTCACTGACACTATTTAACTGTAAGTCTGTAAGCATTAGAATATATTATATATGCCATTCCCCTTTCAAGAAATTTGGACTATCTTGTACAAACATAAGAACAACTCTATGTAGATGTCAGCATGTTCACTTGCTAGATTAGCAGACCCAAAGTGAAAGGATCCATCTGCCAACTGTAGATCGTATTACTTCCACGGGGTAGACGTGGGACTTCCATGGTATGTCTGCCATCCTTATCTCTTAATTCACTTCTTTGCATTATCAAACAAGCTTGGTTTTTATTGGACACCTTTCATTGGTCCCCGCAGAGTCTTGGTGTAGCCACTTGGTGCATTTCTCACTGCTGTGCCTCACTAATTTATACATGCAATTCAAACAATACCTATTCACCCTACTGAAAAGGTAAATATAACCCAAATTCCTCCCGACAGATGAATTGATAAACAAAATGTACTATCTATATTCAGGGACTATGTAGCATTAAAAAGGAAGGAAGCCAAGAAGGTATTACAGTCCTGTAATCCAGCATTCTGAGAGGCTGAGGCAGTAAGACTGCAAGTTCAAACCTAGTGGTGGTGGTGGGGCAACAACTTAGCAAGAACCAATTGAAAAATAAAAATTTTCAAAAAGCTCGGGCCATGTAAGTTAATGCAGTCCCTCCCTCATATCTCCAAAACAGAAGAAGGAAGGAAGGAAATCTGACACATGCTGCAACCTGGGTGAAATTTGGGGGATATCGTACTAAATTAAATAAGCCACCCTAAAAGAAAAATAGTGAATGATTCCGTTTATGTGAGTAGTCAGATTTGAGGATAGAGAAGATAGGGTGACATTGTCAGGCATGGAGGAGAGAAGTTGAGGAGCTATTGCTTAACGAGTGTTAAACTGGTGAAGATAAAAAGGATCTAGATGTGGATGACAGTGATGGTTGTGCAGTGTTAACCTACTTACGATCACTGATATGTACATTGAAAAGTGGTTAAAATGTTCAGTTTTGTATTACTTTTATTTTATTTATTTATTTATTTTTTTGTGGGACCAGGGTTCGAACTCACGACCTTGCACTTGCCCAGCAGGCACTTGTGCCTCGGAGCTATCTCCCCAGCCCCTTGTATTACTTTTATTTTAACAACATGGGAAAGCACACTTTCTTTTGGTCATCCTGTAAGCCTTTCATCATAAACTTGATTCCATCATCTTCTCTTGTTAGTGGACTTTGGAGTCAGTGCCCAGCTGGACCGCACAGTGGGCAGGAGGAACACTTTCATTGGGACACCCTACTGGATGGCACCGGAAGTCATTGCCTGTGATGAAAACCCAGATGCCACGTATGATTTCAAGGTGTGATTTCAGTTGTCTTTTCAAACTATGTCTGGCCCCTTACCCTGTGTCTTTTTGTTGTTGTTGTTTATTTGTTTTGTTTATATATTTTACACAGGCATAAGGATTGCTTAGTTTGATCCTCCTGTTTTCAGCCTCCCAAGCGCAGGGATTACGGGCATGCGCCACCACACCTCATTCACAGACTCATGGCACCACGGGGGTGGGGCTGCTGCGGCGTGCAGGACCACGGATCGAACCCATCTGAGCTATCTTGCCAGCCCTCATCCTGAGCCTTCACTGGGAGAGTTCCTACGTGTTTTTGGCGTTTTATTTGGTGCAAATATTATCTGAATTTTAAATCATGAGACATTCAAATGGGAATCCTTAATGAATTCACCCATTATATCTGATTGAATAATAATTGAATAATTGGAAAACCAAACAAAAAAGCTTAAATCATTTTCTGTATTACTTTGAATTTGTTTTTTTATCCTCAAAAGTAGACTAGCTTTCATTTTGGGTGACAATTTAGACTTTTGATACAGCAAATATTATATTTCCCTTGTTCATTTACTAGTTATTTGTTTATAATTTTTCAACTGATATTTCTAAACATAAAAATTATACATATAAAGGGGGTTCTATGTAATGTTTTAATACATATATACATTGAATAATGTTTAAATCCAGTTAAACATGTTTATCTCCTTAAATATTTACATCGTTTTTTAAAACTTTTTATTTTGATGCAAGGTCTCTCTAAATCACTAAGTTTCCCAGGCATGGCTCAAACTAAGCAATTTTTATGCCTCAGCTTCTCAGGGTGAAAACTCTAAATCCCATCTTCTAGTTTCTTAAATGTTTGTTGAAAGTCATTTGACTTAGCACACATTGATCACCTTTACTCCATCTCTCCCTCCCCCAGAGTATGTGTTCTAATAGATTTTTTTTAGTTGTTACTAAACCAACATATGAATTTGTTGTGTAAGGATATCTTTCCTGATTATGGTAACCAGACTGAACTACTTTATATTGCTCACAATATAATATTTGAGGTTTCTTTTCAGTGAAGGAATCAAATGGGATCCTGGTAACTACTTTGTGATATTTCTCTAACATAGCATTGTGCTCCATGTTTGAGTTGTGGCTGGTTCCTTTTCATGTAAACTGGAAGTTCATTAATGAATTCAAAGGAGTATTCAAATAGACTTGCCTAAGAAACGTTGCCTTTTCTATTCCCATAGCCAATAATCACATGATTTGAGGTTACTCTTCTACGGAGAGCACAAGTGACACTGTGTTTTCATGAATTCCGGCCAATAAGTCTAAGATCAGGGACAATGAGATCTAGATAGAACCTGAGATTTTAGACTGTGCATTAGGAAGAGAGACACCTTGTGGGCAAAATATGATACTACCTGGGCTGGGTTGAAGCATGGTGGCTTTTTCTCCTCAAATGACGACTATAAAGATACTCGAGGTCTTTGAATGTGCACACCCAGTTAGTGATCTCCTAAGAGCAAGGATTTCAAGCTGCTTTCCAAGCTGTCTATTCAGAGCTCTTCTCAGTAGGTCGCCCCTATAAATTTCCACTTTGTGAGAGTATAGTTCAAGAATTCCATTTTTAAAGAATGTTTAGTTTTCCATGTGTGGGGTTATTATTGTCATCAGATCACCAAGATGCAAATATTGTAGTGTTTTGGGGACCCAGTGTCTTAGGGCACTGACAAAATTATTTGCATCTTTTGGAAAGTGCAGTCTTGAAAATCTGAAAACAGTAATTTACTCCTCCTTTCAAAGTTAGTCCTCCTTTCAAAGTTAGTCACTCCTCCTTTCAAAGTTAGTCAGCTTTACAAGCTGCCAAGTAAAAATTAATCTCCTGCCAAAATAAATGTCATTTATTTAAACTGCTAATGGTAGGCATATTTAAATAATGTCATTTGAAAACCTCTTCAGAGGAGCCACGGTAAAATATATCACCCAGGCCAGATATATGTGTCATTATTGGCTATAAGCAGTTCTTCAAACCGTAGTCATCTTTAACAAGTGCTAGCTAATCTACTGGGCTACTGGTATTTGTGATTCTTTATAACTTATTATAAAGGATGAAAGTATTTTAGGCTTTTGTCCCAGCTTAATCTTTTAGGTATTGTGAGTGGCTATATTAGACATGGAACTTTTGTGCTATAGAGTAGACCCCATGACTGGCTTGTTTTTAGGAGAGTAACTTGGAAATGCCTCCCTTCTGTTTCTTAGGATTAAACTAGTATTTTGGACCTTCTCCTTTAGGTTATATCATTTGGAATATAAAATTTGTGAGACCATACCAGGTGCACCAAGAGCCTGGTATGAGGCTGGCCACAGGGTGCATCATGATTCATACACAGTGTGAATTCAGAGGTCCTCAATATTGGCCAGGATTGCAAAAGCATCCCACGATATCAACAGAATTTAAAGATTCATTTCTAGGTCTTATACAGAAAAATAAAAGTTCTTGTTGCAATTAAGTTCAGATACATCAGTCACTTAGATCTTAGTCTTTCAGTATAGTCATCAATATAGGTTGGGCAAGAAGATGATAAAATTCCTGGCCAGAATATGAGCTTCATTTGTGTTCTGTCATGGATAAAAGAAGGAGCATCCCTGAAGGATGCATGAGGTGATCAGGAAGGAAGGAGGGAAGACGTGGGGCTTCTTTGAAGATCTACTTCAATCTCACATTACTGTGGATGAGACAATGCTAATCTTTAAATAATCTTCCTGCTCCCTTGCCTGTACCACAGGTTGTCCTTTTTCTCTGCTCAGTGTTCTCAAGAAGGTGGTCTGACACCAGACAACAATTTTACATTAGATTGACTTTCCAAATTGTTTCTTCATCTGCTCAGTGTGTATTTACTGAATGCCTCGTGTGCATAAGGAATTAGCCGAGCTCTACCCATTATGAACAGTTTTCAACTAGGATTTATTCTTGATCCCATGAAGCCCAGAAATTTGGCCCTGTGTGATGGATGCTCCATGGGACCAGCAGGTCTCTCCAGCTTCAGCAGCTCATGTCACCACCTAGGACACTTGTATGCTAAAGACACTTGAACCTGGGGTGGCATATTTTAAAAAACATGAGTTAAAGACTACCAGATTTGTTGACTTCCCTACCACAAAAAGCCCTTGCTTTAAGATAGAGACAAAGGGCTTTGAGTATAACTGGGTGGCATGCAAGGTCCTGAGTTCAATTTCCTGTGTGTGTGTGTGTGTGTGTGTGTGTGTATATATATATATATATATATATATATATAGAGAGAGAGAGAGAGAGAGAGAGAGAGACCAAGATGCACCAGAAGAATAGTTCTGTTATTTGGCTTATTGTTTATTGACTATTAATGGTTGATTTTCTGATTTATCTAAGAAGTCTCTAAAACCAAGTATACATTTAAAACAAAATCAAAGTAATTCAGTCTGACAAGGGCCTCTGTAGCAAAGTACTCTGTAAAGCTCAGGATTTTATTGTGGTCTGGTTTGTGTGGTAGCTACTGAATACGCAAGTAACTCACTGAAAATAGAGCTTCTTCCAAGGAGGAACACTGGAATCTCATTTGCTTTGTGCGCTAGCTTTCCCCTAGAGGCCCTTCCTTTCTTATTTTCAGAAATTCTGTCAAAACACTTCAAGTGAAAGGAAAGGTTTCATTTCCCTGATAAGCACGCGGGGCAATAATGAAACCTTTCCCATTTAATAATAATCATTCAAAAGATTTGAAATTAATAAAACTGCTCACAATTCTTAGACTGTTTAAATTGTTATTTTTAAAACTTACTTTAAATTTTATTGCAAGCAGATGGAACCTGCCAAGCATTCCATAGCCCTGTGTGTTTATTGCCTTCACAGAACCACTCATTTAAAGAATTCCTCTGTAGCCACATGCCCACTAGTAGGAAACTGAATAAAAGCCAAAGGGCCTGTTTAGTGGAATAGTATGCAGCCATTTGGCCAGTGAGGTAGCATATATGTTGGATTCAAGCAGATACCAGGATACTATCTCGGTTCTTAAGTACAGGAAACAATTTACAGCAAGGTGCTTGTAATATAATCTGACTCCCTCACACCTATTGATGGAAAACCTACTAAGTACCTGTAAGCCCCTAAAATTGTTTTAACTCAGAACAGAACATGTGAAAATGAACTTAAAATTAATACTTTATATTCCATCTGGCCCTGTTTGGGTGCCTTCGCCATGAACAGACATGGTTCTTATATTAAACTAGTGAAGTGAGATGTACGGCGCTCTCATCCCACACTGACCAAGTTCTGCCTATAGGACTGAGCTGCACTGTGCTGTGTATTATCAGACAACCCTGCTTCTGAGATATTTCCCACAGGCGCTGTGGATTACATTCAGGGTTTGGGGAATGTTGAGTTCTTTTTTTTTTATTTTGGTTTTTTCAGAATTAGTTTTAATGAGAAATAATGAGACAGTTTCAAAATATGTTAGTGGGACAGTGACAATAATTAATACAATGCATATTGTTGTCTTCATAGTAGCTGTTGAGAGTACAAGGTATAGACATAATAACTTTTCTAAATACTATTGGTACAATTATATGTTCTCATTGAACTAAGAGAAAGCAGTTGTATACATAGTCCAATATTCCATAATAGTAGTGGGTTATCAGCAGAGCTGGCAATGTCAGAAGCTGTTGACTTGAGCCCTTTTACAGCTCAGCGTACTAATCTGGCTTTACTTTTTATGCCTCAGAGTTAAACCTTTCTGCTGGGTGGTTAAGTGCAAGTTAAAGCAAGACCTATATAACAAAACATGTAACTTTTGTATCTGACGAGGTCAGTCAAATACCCTCAGGATTTGCCTTGAGACCATGTACACCGTTTTGTAGAACTGTTGTCAGTGTCAGTCATCTGGATGAGTCGTCACCATCATTTCACCAGTTTGCTCTCTGTGAAAGCTTGAAAGAATGTATTCTCACTAGGTAACTCTCCTTAGACATGCTACACATCATTGATCCCTTTCCTGTGGGCCCATAATCTCCTTGAACAGAAAATTTGGGACACTACTGAGTTATGGGATGCTACAGTACAGGTTCTCTTATGTCCTGAGTCCTCACTGACCTCGAAGGGCTAGGGCCAAAATATTGGCTATCCTTGTAGTCCTTCTTTTTCTCCTGTTTTTGGTCTGCAAACTTAAGTTTTAACTCTCTACAAGAGAAGCGTAGTGATATTATTACTCTATAACATAGGTACATGAGCTTAACATCACTGTCTTTCTGAATATTAAATGACTTAGACTCAACATGGAACCTGTATTTTCCATCAATCTCATTGATATCTAATAAATCCCTATAGAGTGTGATTTTTAAAACTGTTACACATAAAGAAACAGTTCAACCTATTCTCCCATGTCACTGACACTGGCCTTATTCATGTAGACTGGAAATCGCTCCTCTAAGGAAAAAGCTCAGATAGTGATAACGTGAACAGCTATCTAGTGAGAGGCACCGCGATGCACATGTCAGCTGAGAGGACAGCATTCAGGTTGTAGACTGGGACACTTATGTCCTCAAACAAGTCCTGGCTTCCATCCATTGAGATCCAAACATAGGTCCTTCCCTATTTGATCAGGAAAATAAGACACCATGTTATTGTCGCCAGCAGGAAACTGACATTTCCATTAAACATATGTCTGTTGCTCCAGTGGTCATACTCACCTATGCCGGATTCCTTAGTTAAGCCCAGCCAGCATTTCCTCTAGGCAACGTGCCAAACTTAGAAGGGAATGTCCTTTCATCGTTTCCCTTAGGCCATATAACAGATGTACATTCTGTCTGCTGTTTGGTATGGTACCTCAAGAGAATGATTTAATCATTGTAAGACTATAAAATGGAAATCATAAGTTGTATGTTAAAGATTATGACAGAATAAATGAGAAACATACACATTGGCACCTCAGTTCACAAATTTAATTCGTCCCATGATTCTGAAGAAGATGGGCACCTTGGTGTTCATGTTTGTATGGTAAAGATGGTCATGGTTGTATCATCTCTGATGCAGTTGGTTAGCAAAACCAAAATTTTGCCAAAGGCTTCTGTTTGCAAACCAAATTGTTAACAAATAAAGCATTCGTGAGCCAAAGTGTATATGTATTTACATATATAGAGAGAAGAATTAATATTAACATTAATATTAACATTGAAAGGAATTAAAGTATCACTAAGATTCTGGGTAAATACTCCATATTAGTAGTTTTATGTTTAGGTGTCATATTAAGGGCCATTTTTTTACCTAAGAAAGGTCAACAACAATTTCATGTGATTCAATGCTATACTTGGGTCACATGCCTCTAGTTTCGTCTTCTGTCGCACTCCAATCTGCTTCTCTGTACCTCTACCACAGCTAGATTAGGATGCTATCCTTACAGGCCACATACAATACATGCAGTTTCCTTTTCCTAACTGAAACATTTCAAAAAGAATAAGCTAACCTCAAGTTCTAGGTGAAAGACTATGTTCTGATCTGTAAACTACACTGGTTGTCCCCCTTATATCATATGGTCTGTCTCCCCTAGGCCACCATGGTGCCTGTGCTTTGGAACCAGGGAGCTGGGACTGAACCATATCTGTCTGTGCATGTCCATCTGACTTCTGACCAACCTTTGCCAGTAGAGAAGGACTTAGGGCTGCAGAAGGAAAGAGGAAAAATCTTCTTCTGTTTGACTCCTCTAAGCCTATTGTTTATGCCTGCCTTGTCCTATTGATTACTAGAGCTCTCAGCCATCTTACCTGATTCGGCGTTTCCAGTTGCACCATCAATTGATAACTGGCCTAAGGACCTGTCTGTAATTGTATTTGTTAAACATCCACTATGAGCATTGTGTTGTGATATATATATATATATATATATATATATATATATATATATATATTCTTATTGAATTCTCACACTAATACTGCAAAATATGTGCTCTCCTAACATTACAGCTGAAGGAAGGAGCTTGGATCTGTTAAGGTTTTTTGTCTCTGCCCACCAAACCCATTGTGTCAGAGTTGAGAGTAAAACTGCACCAGGCTCCTTCTCCCACACTGACTCCCTGTCCTTGTGTAGTGGGTTTTACCATCTCAGAGTGTTGCTTTTCATCTCTGTGTTGGGCAGCCTAGCCCCAGAGGAGTGCTCTCCTGCCCTGTACAACTTGCTTATTTGCCAGCTGTCTCCAGCTACCAGCCTGAGGTTGTGTCTCGCATCTGCCTTCTCAGAGGTACTAGAATTTGTCTGTGTTCTGTTTGTAATGCACACAGGACTAGGCCATTAATCACACCACAGACCAGGCTGCACAGCACCTCCGGAATAATGGATTTCCAGCTCCTGCCAAAATGAGTCACAGCATGGCCACGAAGGAAATTTATCTCTCCCTGACTCTCTCCTATCTTGTTCTTCCCTCTTCTTTTTCTGATCTCCTGTAATCTGTCTTGACAGTTGTAACTGGAGTGTTTTTTCCCTGTATTTAGGTTCTGAATTGTCTTTAGGTCTCACTAACATATCCAAAGGCTTAAACAAGACCTGTCAAGGACACTTATGGCTTTCTAGCATGGGCTATTAAATACAGCTCACAAGTAACTTTGGCTATATATGGCCAGAAATATAAATGTTCCTTTTGGAAAACAAGATAACCCCTAATAAAACATGATGATGTGAAATAACGATTTAGGGAAGCAACAGTAACTGGCCTGGATGGGGGACTTGACATGTAGGCAGTTTGGACGCCATGATTTCTGGTTGAAGGGGTGTTTTTCAGAGTCTGGGATAGGATTCCCAAGAGGGCCATCTGTTCACTGATCCTCCCTGCTTGCTGTGGGATAAATACAGAATGAGCTGAGCAAATAAGCCATCCCACTTCCCTACTATCAAAATATGCTATTACTGCTGTACACATATTATCCCTTAGGAATGTTATGCTTATGTTTCTGTTGTCTCACGAGGTCCAAATGCAGGGGTTATATGATGTTCACTGATGTCTTCTATCTTTGTGTTCTGTCACCATTAATATATTTGTTGATTGCTTCATGGTTGCAAAACAGTTGTTGTAGCTTCCAATATATTTTTTTAAAATTTTATTTATTTATTTTTTTCTTGTTTCAGAACCTTTGTTTGTTTATTCACTCATTTTCATGGCCGGCTCAGCCCACCGCAAGGGCAGGGCTGGCGCAGCATGTGGTGCTGGGGATCGAACCGGGGTCCCTGAAGCCGCCCAAGCTTTCCCAAGCAGGTGCTTTAGACCACTGAGCCGTCCCGCCCGGCTCTTCCAATATATTTTTATTAAGGCGCTAAATAGTAGGGTTGAGTTGGCAAGACAAGAGCAATATTAATTCCCTGTTTTAAGGAAAGCAGTCAGTATGGTGATTCTTTGACAAATGCAAAATAAAAATTTCATCCTAGCCAGCTTTTCCCCTTTGACATGTCTTCCCAAAGAGGTAAAGCCATCATTACTATTACAGAGATATATGCATATCCATGTTTATAGCGACACAAATCATAATAGCAAAATCTTGGAAGCAGCCTATTGATCCATGAGTGATGGAGAAACAAATAGTGTGTTCTTTATACACAATGGAGCACTACTCTGCTATAAGGAAGATAAATTTGAGTCATTTATAAGAAAACGCACACACTTTGAGACTGTGATGTTAAGTGAAATAAATGAGACACACAGTCCTAAATATTGCCTGGTTTCTCTTATATGAAAAGCCACAGTATAAATAAATTAAAGAGCAAAATAAAAATAATAGGAAACGGAGATCTTTCGCAGATAGAAAGGAGATCAAGAGATGGAGGAAGGCCGGGTGTGGTGGCGCATGCCTGTAATCCCAGCACTCAGGAAGCTGAGTTAGGAGGATTGGTGTGAGTTTGAGACCTGCCTGGGCTACAAAAGTGAGTTCAAGGCCAGCCTGAACTGCATAGTGAGACTGTGTCTCAAAAAGACAAAAAAAAAAAGAGAGATGGAGGAAGGGGAGAATGTAGAGAAGGGAAGAGGACTTAGAAGGACTTAGGGTGTGTGATGTATGTGTACCCACTCTCCAATGAGTGTAATCTTTAAGTACTACAAATAGCGACTAATAAAGATACATATTGTGAAAAAAATTAAAGAGAAAAATCAGAAAGTTGCGGAAGATATTTTATGTCTCATTGGCCAGAACTGTGGCCCATCCATGGCCTGCTGAGCAGGAGCCAGCATCTACTCTAATGCAGAGGCAGGGGTAGATGTAGGCACTTAGGTGCCACTGGGCTAGCCAGGAAGCAGCATCTGCACAGCCAAGTGGAAGGCAGAGGCGGTCACATCTAGCAGCAGAGGAGAAGGAAGGTGACATTCTCAAGCCTGCCTTGTGCTGGATTTTGGATTCACGTGTACCTGAATGTGTGCATGTCACAGTTCCTGCCATTGCACAGTTGACAAAGCTTAGCAATGAGTGAGGCAAGTTAGAAGCTCTGATTTGAATCCAAGCCCACCTGATCTGAAAGCTTATCTTCTTTCTGTGAGCCGGTGTTGCTCCTGCAAGTGGGGGCTGCTTTGTCCTGTGATGGCCTCAGTGAGTCCAGTACTTTCACTGCATTGCCAGTCCTTTCAGTAACCTGTAGACAAAGCGGAAATCTAGAACCACATTTTATGGGCCTCAGATAGGAAATGAAGATGAATGTGGTCCTCAAGTGCTTATGCTGTGATAGTAACTAAAGGGAATCTGACCCAGGAAGCAGAAGACCAGGTCTGTTTAAAACCTGGTTCTTAGTTTCTCTATGATCTTGGGAGAGTCACTATTCCTCATCTTTGAAATAAAGGGTTGGGTTATATCTACAAGGATCCTCTCAGCCCTAGATACACATTTTGGTTCTTTCTCTCGTGTATCTTTTAACTTGTTTATGATTCATTCATCAAGTTTTTAGTGAAAGCCTACTATTGTTTTAGGTACTTTTAATATATCAGATAACCGAAGAAAAATCTCTGTCATACAAGACTTATGCTCATGCTTCTGTGCGTGCGTGTGTGTGTGTGTGTGTGTGTGTGTGTGTGTGTGTGTGTGTGTGTGTGTCTGGTGGAGGCAAGGGGTGCAAACAATAAACATGGAACACAGAGAACAAACAGTAAGTGAATATAATGGGTCAGAGGTGAATGTGGGAAAGGTACAGAAGGACGAGTACTCAAAGGCTCCAGCGAACCTCACTGAAAGTGCAGGGATTGAACAGTGATGATCCCAGATTCCCCGATGTGCACAGTCCCGGGGAGGTGCTGAGGACAGAGGGAAGAGCTGGAGCAATGACCCAAAGGTGAGAGTGTTCCCAAAACTTCTGAGCATCTTCTTCCTCACCTAAGGCCTTGCCTGGAGCCCTTCTCACCCCAGCCTCCTGGCTTCCTTTCTGATGTTTGGGTTGTCAGGCCAGCTCAGACCTTTCCAGACTGGATAGCCTTATTGTCCCTGCTGTGGCCATTAGGGGAACAGAGCCTGGCCTCTGCCCACGTGCTTGCACTTTGCTGCATGCTCCAGAAATACTCAGTTCCTAGGGGCATTGGGAAAACACTGATAGAGCTACCAAGGCCCAATGATATTGGAATCTCATCAAAATAGCACAGAGACTTTTTGAGCTGACCCTAGTCTCCTCTCAATGTTTCCCGCCTAATGCCTCCTTCATGGCACGGTGAGTGACTCCATGTTTTCATTATGTTCCTGAATGATTGTCTCAATCTATTAGCCGTGAAATCCCAGCTACAAGACAGCTGTGTTTTCACTTCTCCTTCTCTGCCAGCCTGTAAGAGGTAAGGAGGCCTTCACCTTAGCTGCAGAAATGACCTCAGCAAGCTAGGCCATGCACCCGTGGGAAACAAGTCTTGGCTAGGCTGTACATGTACTGGGTCTTCATGAAACCTCAGAATGCCTCGTGGAACAGAATGAAGAGAATGGGTACGAGGTGCTCTCTCGGGCTTGTTGTAAGCAGCAGAGTGACTTGGAATGCAACGGTGGTGGCATTGCAAAGGTGCCTTGTTACTCGCATTCAAACTGTGAATCCTGAAGTGTACCTGCTTAAGGTACACTCCATTTTAGGAAAGAGGCTGGAACCCACCCACCCCCACCCTCTGGAAGCCCTTTCACATTGTGTGAGCCTCTGCTCCAATTCTGAACAGGTCTGGGTGTCACTCCCTGGATAATGTACAGTTTAGTTTCAGGAATGACTCAGGATGAATTTCATGGTCCTCTTCTAGGTTCATCCTTTTTCATGTGCCCTTTGAGCTTGTTTGTTGGAAATAGCAAGGAAACTTTGATGTTCCTAATCTGAGTGAGGTTACAGGTGAGAGTTTTGAATAATGTACCAAATACACGAGGTATCTAAAATGCAAGGAGCATCTATGTCAGGAACAAAATTTCCTATTAGGTTTCCTTAAACACTTTCTGGGAATCAGAAGCAAGCTTCTTTTTGAGGTTTCTTGATTTAATTTTTCCCATCGCTCTCTTTTTCTGTTTTTATGAATTTAGGACAGGGTCTACAGGGTCTCACTACACAGATCAGACTCGCAATGATTCTCCTGTTTTCAGCCTGCTAAGTGCTGGGATTACAGGTTCACACCACCACACCAGTCTCAATCCCCTTCTCAGTGTGCCTGGGGGAGAATGGCCAGCAGGGCAGGCCAAGGATCAAGCCCTCGGGCCCCTGCGCCTGCTTGCAGGCGCTTTAATCCGCTGAGCTGTTTGGCAGGCCCTTCTCCCATCTCTCACTCTCACCTCTGTGCGTAATATCCAGAGATTGCTGAGCCATAAGCACCCAATATGGTGGGAGGCTGCTGTGAGAGATGGAGGTTATCCACTATGAGGGAAAACATTGGCCTGTCAAATTCTGATCAGAGCCTAAAAGTCAATCTGTGTATGAAAGAATAGAAGGATGTAAAGGGCTCTATTCTATGCAGTAGTTTACTTGTAAGGTAGAGGATATTTGCTCATCCATTTCCAAATATCTTGCACACCTCCAAGTGTGTCCGGCACTTTTCTAGGCACTGGCAGTCCATCAGTGAGCACCACCATCAAGCATCTTCCATCCTCATCTGATTAGATTAAATAACATGCAAGTGCTGAACTTTTAGGTGAAAAGCTATTCATATAAGTGACAGCTACTGCATGATCTAGCTATTGCACTCCAAAAGAAACAATAAAAGCATTTAACCAAGGACGCATACAGCAAGGTGTGTAACAGCTTCCTATGTAATGACTCAAACTAGGAACAATTCCAGTGTCTATCAGTGAGCGTGTGCCTGGTCAGATTAGGATGTGGCTGTGCAACAGGATGCTCTCAGCCATAAAAAGACTAACGTAGTAATATCTGCCACGAGCATGGGCCTCAGAAACACTTTGCTAAGTGGAACACGCTGGATGCAAAAGGCCACGTGTCATGCGCATCCTTTATATGATGCTTTAAAAGGTCCAAACAAATCCATAGTGACACAAGGAATATGCATATTGGTGTTTCCTGAGGGAGATGGAACAGAAATCAGGGAAGAACTAAATGGCACAGGCAGGAACTTTTGGGGGGCAATGGATATGTCATGTGTCCATTATCTGACATACGTTGTCTTGTGATAACTACAGCTCAGTAAAGATGCCAAAGAAAAGGTTTAGTACCAATTGTGCAATTTCTTGAGGTTAGGTTGACAAATAAATGTCCATGATGAATTAATTTTGAATACTTTACATTTTTAAAAAAATTGTTCATGTGTCAGGTACCATAAAAGGTATTGTGAATGAAAAGTGAATGAAGCTATTTTTGCTTAGACTCATGGAAGAAAGCAGTTTGTAACTGACACCTGAGTGACTTCCTCACAGGCAGTTCTGGAGCAATTATCAGGCATAACTAAGTTTCCCTTTGCTGACTGAATTCATGTATGTGTCTGTGCCTCCCTTCTCTTTCAGAGTGACTTGTGGTCTCTGGGAATCACCGCCATAGAGATGGCAGAAGGTGCTCCCCGTAAGTACCTTCCTCTGGGGTGACATCTGTTGCTGGTTGCTCTGTGGGTGCAAAGGTTCCTTGCCAGGAGCTGCAGTTGCTTTACTTCTGCTACACTGAGCCCTGCATGGCTTCGAGCGGGCATATTTAGAAAGCAGTGTTATGTTAAATCAGCCAGGAATTGGTTCATTGTAGAGTTGAGCAAGGATCTTGTTTTTATGAGGGAAAAAAAAAAGCAAATGCAAACGCTGGGGAATCTTGTTTGTCTTACAGATTTAGCATGTAGTTTATTCTTGAACTCTGCCTAACATAAAAGTGTGAGCGCCCCACCATAAACTCCATCATATTAAAAATTCAAAACTAACTTCCAGTGCATGGGTTATGCAAATACTTGTATTCAGTTGCTGTAACTTTTCTTAAAGTACTGGTGTTTAGAATTTCCCTGCTCTTATTCAAGCAGATTAGCCAGGAGTCTGGCCATCTTGAGAATCTAACAGGCTCTTGAGATCTGTCGTGCCAGCACTCTTCTGGCTATGTGGTAGCTGTGGACCACATTGTCTACTGTGCAGGAAGTAGGACACAGCTGCTGGCACAGCACCAAGCCTGCCTCTCTCAAGGCCCCTCCCCATCAGGGACCAGGTGGAATCAGGCTGCCAAGCTACCTTTTCCTGGGCAGCGTAATTCCTTCATACACAGCGGTGCCTCAGGCAGTCCTGTTTGACTGCTCAACCTGACGTGGACTGCAGGACCATCTGGGAACTTGGGGTGCAGACTGGGACTCAAATAGCAGCAGTCTGATGACTTCCCATCCTTCTTGGGTCCTTTCCTGTTTTCCTTCATACTGGAGTACCCCCAGTGATATTCTTGTATGTTTAACTCCACCGTGATGTCTGCTTCTCAAATAAGAAAAACTAAAACAATCCCAACCTCTGAATGCTTATGACTTTTTACCTGGAGTTTATTAATTCATTAGAATCTCCTTGACTCCCAGTCTGGAATTAGTTCTGTGTATCTGGAACATTACTCATATAGGGTACATTGACAATTTCCCCTCATTCACTGCATTAATAGATATTTACAAATGAAGGAAAGAGCATATTGAAGTCTTAAAACTATATTGTCACCCTTGCTGAGTGATACAAAGGGCTAAGTATAAGCTTCTATGTGCAGAACCCTTTAGCTTTCACTGAGCATATATTCATTGTCTAGGTACAAACAGAAAACTCTTCAAGAAGGTAAAAAGAGGAAACTAATAAAATAGTTTAACTAAAATAAGACCATATGAATACTTTCACTATAAATAATAATGGCCTAGAACTTTGTTTTTGCTGCTAGACTCGGTTTGACTTAATCCTCTGGTCTTCTTGTGGCCAGTGAGTTTAAAAGGAAAATCCATCATGAAATCTGAAAAGCCAGTGCAAGGCATCTTGACACAGAGTGCTGTTCTAGGATAGTGTGACTAATACTGCACATGGATGTGCCTTCGGTGTAAGAAACAGTCATTGGGTGATCAGATACCTTTCATATTATGGCTTAGGATTTTGTTAACTAAAAACAACATAACTATCTCCATTGTAGTTTCCATCTGGCCTTGTTTACTTCGAAAGTGAGGTGTTTATTTGCAGCAAAGATGACTAGGTGGTGACCTTTTACCTTAGATTCCTTAAATACAAAGTAAAAGCATATTTCCTAGATATGTTAATAATTGTTTGGATGGGTTAGTATTTGATGTGATTCCTTTAATCAGCGCTTTTAAATGCTTGCCAAATGGAAGCTTTTGAGTCTTTGACCCCGCGCTCACTGGTGCCCTGTGGGCTCAGGGAGCCATTTGGCAGCTTTGTCTGTGCAGCCAGGATGGAGCTGGCCTGGATTTGGCCTCCTGATGGGAGCGGGCCCTTGTTTTGGTCTCTTGCAGCTCTCTGTGACATGCACCCCATGAGAGCCCTCTTCCTCATCCCCCGGAACCCAGCACCTCGGCTGAAATCTAAGAAGTGGTGAGTCTGCTTTTCAGAGTTTTTTAGATCTAAGGGGGTGAGGGTTTCCTGTGATTCTCTTTGAATTTGCTCAGCTCCCTGGATCCTGCTGACTGGATTAAAGTAATGTATACTGTAGCTTCGTGGGTGTGTCACTCAAGTTAGAAGGGTAGGGTCATTACCCACTATTTGTACAGCAAGCATTAGCCTCACACCTTCAAGGTAAGGAGCCCAAGCAATAGCATAGAAACTTTTTGATGTGTAACTCGCAGAGTATCTTTCTGGGCAGCACAACGGCTTATCAGAGGCCAGGAGGCAAAGGCAGCCTGCTAGATGGCTGATTTCTGCTCTAAAGACAGTGATTCATAAACATACTGGTAGCATGCAGGGTGATGTCTCTGGCATGTGCATGACCGTTGGTAGTTTTTTGTATTTTTGCTATTGCTTTCTCTTGATGGCAGGTGATACTGGCTTCTTCTCTGAGGCAGTAATATCATTTCTTTTCATAAGCCCATACTTGTAAAAAGGTGACATAAAGAAAACCCCACAGAAACACTATTCAGAATAATGTGACGGTGAGATAGAAATTTTATAGATAGTATATGACGAACTGAAATTTGGGAAGCTGTTTCACAGGTTACACCAGATATGTGTCTTTGTGTATCCTTATATTTGGATCTTTGTTTCTTATCATTCTATAACAAAGATCCATCACTTCTCACTTTCCCATCACAGCTGGGGTGCTCCCACCCTGACTACTCCAAGGCTGGTTTCTGCTCACGTGTGCTCTCCTATCTGTTTTTAGAGAAACATTCCCAGCAGGTAGACCAGAAAGGGTTGGGCCCTATGCGCCTGTTCCAGTCATTTCATGCTGAAGCCCTCAAGGGGGACCGTCCTTTTCCCACCCACAGTTTCTCCCTCCACACAGAGAGCAGTTTAATTAATAGGGTCGCCTGGTAATGACATAGCAACCCTGGTAGAGCAAGGGAAAAGCACACTGCATAGAGAGGGAAGAAGATGCCAGAAAAGAGACGACAGCCACAGACCTGTCAGCCTGCAGCAGGGAGAGGGAGCTGCTGCTGGTAACTGGGAGGCAGTGCCTTCCTTCCCTGCTCTCCTTCCTGCCTGAGGGTCACTCATGGGAGGCCTTCTCTCCCCGGCAACAGCCTTCCATTGGGTGCGTTCAGCACGTGATCGCAGCATGCAGAGGAGGTCTGTTCTTCCCTCCTTCCTAGATCAGACTCCTGGGGAAAGGAGCCAGCTTACTTCCCGCCCCAGTGACACTATGACGTCTCCTGCCTGCTAGTTTTCTACTTGTCCTCTGCCACAGCCCCCCAGTGAGCCTGCTTTGTACAGTGGGCTGCACTCCTTGTCGCCTGTCCCGCCTTTTCTTCCTCTGCCTTTACTACCCAAGGACAGACATGTCGAGGTTGTCCACACAGAATAGCAAACAGGCCATCCACAGATGTGCTTCCTTTTAACTGCTTCAGTAAGGCCATACTCTATTCTGACAACATTCAGATTAATTGCCAACATTTCAAAATCCGACAATTGAGCTTTCCAGTCAGACTTCTACAAGGGTGCATAGCAGTGCCCAGCTGCTCTGTAATCCCCCAGCTGCAGAGTTTCTCCTCCCTTTGGGTCAAGAGATCGGCCTGTGCCCCAGCAGCCACCTCTCTGCACTCCTTTGTCACACTTGACCTGGTCACATCTGCACTGGTTCTTTGCACAGCCTGCTGACCCCACAGAAGAGCGCATAAACAGCCCCTCTGCCCTGCCTCTGAAAGACCAGCTCTGAGCTCAGCTCATCTGAGAAGGGCACACAGTGGGGAAATGGGAGCAGACTTTTCCACTTCAAAACTGTGACAAAGAGAACTAATTTCTGATGATGCCAGAGGAAGCTGGAAAGTAAGGGGGCCCGGCCTGCCTTATCGCATGCTGCTCTGCACACCACCCCTCCTGACTGGCAAGGAAAGTCACCCGGGACGTGCATCTCATGCAGTCATGCAGCTGGACAGGGAACGAAAAAGCAGCTTGGCAGTTTGAGCATGAGAGAGAGATGGACAGGCTGATGGTGTACCATTTCTCACCAACACCCCAGCCTCCTTGTCGTTTGACTACGCAGCCTCCTGCCACATATTTGATACTTGACCAGACTCCTGTTTGCAACAGAATTCCAATTTTTAGGTGAAAATATCTAAGCACATTAGGGTACTGTAAGATTAGGTACCAATAAGCCGGGCGTGGTGGCTCACGCCTGTAATCCCAGCACTCGGGAGGCTGAGGCAGGAGGATTGGTGCGAGTTCGAGGCCAGCCTGGGCTACAAAAGTGAGCTTAAGGCCAGCCTCAACTGCATAGCAAGACCCTGTCTCAAAAAGACCAAAAAAAAAAAAAAAAAAAAGATTAGGTACCAAGTGATTTGAAACAGGTTGGGGGTGGCTCCAATAGGCTCTGGTGTTTGGGAGAAAATGAAACATCCTCTCATTTATTCTTTTTTTCATATGTAACTTTAAGTGAGGTGAACCCCCACCCCAAACAAAAGCAGCAAAGGTTAGAAATGTTCTTCTATCCCTGAATGATATGTACCTAAATGAACTGGGTCAGGCACCATTTTCAGCGTACAAATCAGCACATTCCTGAAGGCAGGTGCCGCTGTCACGGAGATCAAAGCCTGAACTCCTCTTCACAGTGAGCAGCCCATGGAGGGTCATTGTCCGCTGATGTTCCTGAGTGGACACACAGTCACACACACACACGCACTACATACACATGTATTTGTCAGCTGTCCTGTTGCTGGGTCCTAATACCCAACACCAACTATTGAAAGGACAAGAGCTTCAACTTGGGATGTGCAGGACGCAGCATGTGCCTGATGGGCTCCAAGACGGAAACCTCAGGGCCGAGGGTGGGATGAAGCAGATACACTTATTTCACGGTGGCCAGGAAGTGGAGCAGAGGAACAGTGCCAGGTAGAGTCAGGCCCTAGATAAGGTGCTCAAGGTCGCACTGCTGAGAGCCACCCAGACACACCCAGAGCTGTTCTCCGTAATCCCCAAGGCCCGTCTTCATTCCAACAAGCTGACGAAGCACGCCTAGCATTCACAAAGCGTGCAGCCGTTTGGCACATTATTTTTGCCCTTGTGCCTTATTTAAATTTCAGGAAAGAAAGGCAACAGCGCTGTTCTTCCCGTCTCTCTCGTCCTTGTGGATGGGAAGGAAGCTGCTACCACCAAATATTTTAACTTAAATATTTTCTATCATCAGGGTGATGAGGAGAGCCTTAGTGCCAAGGGAGTTGTGAAGTTGCGGTGGCTCTCAGTACTCCAGCAGCCCCTCCAGGTCATGCGAGGTCTCTGGCTGGATGGTCACTGTAGCAGAGTCAGAGAAGACCAAGGGTTTTCCCACTCCCTGTGTCCTTGTCACCTCCAGCACGTGCACAGGAAGGCTGGGATTGGAACCAACCTCCTGGCTTCTGTGCATGAGTGTGCATGGCCACCCGGGCAAGCCATGTCCTTCAGAGGGTTTCTGACCCTCTTCGTCCATGCCACTACCCTTCAAAGTAAGCTTCCTGCCAGAGCTGTCGTTTCCGGCTTCTGAAAGACAGGATGATGCTGTCTTTTTCTTTCCAGTCTTGTTCTTTTTATGGGGCCTTTAAATCTGAAGAGTCTACAGAGGCTGGCAGCAGCCAATGGAGACCATTAGGAAGAGTGTAACTGCTTGTCATCCCCTAGTTCAAACCACTCATGCATGTTCCAGAGTTAGATGTGGAGCTTCTAAAGGCTGAGACTTGGACTCCTCTCTCTCCAGGAGACAGCAGCCTGGAGCTCTGCCCACCTGCTCTTCCTCCAGAGCTTGCGGTCATCCCTGTTATTTACATAGCTCCTGCTTTTTACTTTTTCTGGGTTGCCACAAACTTTTGTCGTGGGATATGACAGAGCTCTCATCTATTTGTGTGTTCCATGCATGTTCTGAAGAAAAGAACTACAACATGAAGCAAATATTTTCAATTTCAATACTCAATTTCCTATTTGTAGTGCAACTATGAACTTTATGCAAATCAAAACAAAAGCTGCTACACAAGCTTTTAAGACAGCCTTTTTTGTGAGGTTTCCTCAGAGATAATAGCCCTGTTGACTCTCCTGGTAATTTTTCTGACTGTGTTATATGTAAATTAATTCCCTTAAAGACTGTCTTACTGTAATGTATTGCACAATGACATTTTCCTCAACAATAGGTCATCTACACAATAGTGATTCTGATTCTCTAAGATTGAATATTCTACTGATGTCATAGCCATCTTAGTATGTGTAGGTACAATGTGTGACATTGACATAATGAATCACCTAAGAGGGCAATTCTCAGGATGTGTCCCTGTCAGTAATAAACCAATAACTTTGATTATATAGCTCAACAGAAGCGGGAGGAGAAACAACCTCAAATTTCTGCTTGTCTTAAAGGCAGGTGCTGTGCTTCTCAAACCTGGCATTGATCAGAGGGTGCTGGGATGGTGTCATCGTAGTAATAGTAATAATAGTGACAATAGCAGAAAATACACATATGGCATATATGCTACCAGGCACTGTGGTATTTGACATTAAATAACTGATCCCATCATCACATCATGAGATAACTACTAATAAATTCCCTGTTTGTAGCTAGGGAAACAGGCACAGAGAATTTAACATGCCAAAATCCACACAGTGGGTAAGTGATGGAACCCAAAGTAGACAAAGAGGATGGTTCTGGGATATAAGGTGAGACCACTGCAAATTCTAAAGTTCAAACTGCATTCTGTAAATTTGGTGATTGCCAAAAAAAAATCTTTATTCCAATTTATTTAAAATGGTTAATGTTATCATCATCTAGGCATTTGAAATTTCTAACATAATTTAATGTATTAATAATATAAACCTGGGAAGATGAAGTGCTTATTGGTGCTGGTGGTACACTATTGCCTTACAGTAGGCATCATAGCCAACCCTTGGGAAATTAGTATCACCAACCTTAGACTTCTAGATTTTTTAAGAGACAGAACTAAGTTACCAGGTAGCAATAAAATTATAGATATGCGCTTGAATCTCCCTAGAACTCTTAGCAAACAGGTATTATTCAACATGAATAAAATGTCTTCACTATTAATTGAGCACACAATTAAGCATATTGATTCTCTGATTACACGAACTTAAATGGGGGACAACGAATCCCTCTTTGAAGAAGTGCTTTAAGTAAACATTGTTTTCAGTGATGTCACTTGAAGAAGACATGAAGAATATCACCAGTTTCGTAGCTCTGCACATCTACCCATTCTGCTGGACTGAAGGAATTCTTATGACTCTGGGAGCCCAGTACCCACTCCCAGGAGGTCCCTGGAAAAGAGACTTTGGTGGCTTCCTCTGTTAAACCCCTTGAGCATCATTTTTCTCAGAAACCAGAGATTTCACTGGATTTTTTTTTTTTTTTTTTTTAGTGTTGAGGAAAGATATATACAATCTATTAAGTCTGTATCTTATTTTTTACATTGGATGTGAGTCCTTTTACTTATTGCCTTCTAACTAATAGTGAAACACTTAATTTAAAAAAAAAATCAAGCAATTCCTTCTGGTTGCCAACAAGAGAGAGCTGCCATTTGCATTCCTCATGAATACTTAATAGCTTTCTGTCTTAATTTGTTTTTGTTTTCATCATTTTCCTACTGGTTTTCCTATCTAGAAAAGTCCTGTGACTGTTCTTTGTGGAGTTTAACCTCATTCTCTTTGTTTATTCCTTAGGAGGGCCCGTTATTTCATTATGTTTTTCTTGGAAGCTCTCTCTTTAGATGATACGCTATTTATTGCCTACATAGATTTATTTCATTGATCCAAGAATGAACATTGAATCTGACCTCTAGACCTCCATTTCAGTCACTCACAAGCAAACACAGGTTTGCAGAGAGCCCTATGATAGCACATGCCCATGCACACATTCATTCATCAAACATAGAGAGCAGGTTGAATGTCCATGATGTGAAGATAACTCAGGCACATCCTGAGGTAACAGAGAACTTCTGGTGTGGACTAAGCAGAGATACGGGCTGCAGAACTTAGTAGGCAGGTCCAGAGAATCCATCTTGTCACTTATTTCCAGTGCAATGTGACCAGTCTGTTTCATTCTTGAGCCCACACATGGTACATTAATTTTATTTCTATGCAAAATGTGTTAAAGGCTTAAACATATCTTAGACACAAAAACAGGGAAAATGTACTCATAATTTCATATTTCACAAACATGAAATAAGAAACTGCTCTTCACACAGTGAGAGAGTAGCATACACATCAGTGCCCTTTCCTATTAGGCTTTGTATTGTGTTCTGTACGGTGAGGACACCTCAGGTCTGAAATATGCTGAGGAATTTGGGAAGGCCTTGCTTTTGGGCTCCCAGGGCACCACAGGAGGGCAACAAAGAGCACAAAAGAGCCTCCTGCTCTGAGCAGGGTGGGCAGGGTGAGCAGAGCTCTCCCAAGGTCTCCTGGAATGAAGAGACAAGCTGTCAGTGGATGACTTGGAAAGATAATGTTGTGGGCTTAATTATTTATGACTCTGTATAATTTCCTGGAACTTTGAGCAACAACATGCATGCCCAATTCATGAATCATGGGTAAAGTCCACTGTAATTTCTACCCCACGTGGACTTGCAGCCATCAGTTGGCATGGCGTGTCTGTCAAGCATGTGTCCCTGGCACTGGCTTTATTTTGGAGGAGACAGGGCATTTCCAGAAGGAGATAAATGTGCCTCTGGGTGTGATTTAGTTTTTTAAACTTAAATTTCCAAGTACTTGACTGATGGCAAAAATACACACCAATCCTCATTTTAAGAATTGGAAAACAAGCCTCAAAGAAGATTTTGAAGTTACTGGTTTAAACATTTGTCTAAATCAATGTTCACTTTGCCATTATAAAAATCGTGCTCATTTCTTTAAACTGCACTCTCCTGCTCCCTCTCACTTTGATTTTACTTTCTTCCCACTTTTGTTTTCTGCCTTTTTTAGACAGCACAGTGTCCCTGGAACTATAATATGCTCCTTTACTGCTTTAGTTTTTCAGTGTTTTCTTTTTTCTTTTCTTTTCTTTTTTTCATATTACATGTCTGATTTATTTCACATAATGTTATGGCCTCAAAGGGCATCTGTTTTCCTACAAGTGACTCAAGCTGATCTTTCTTTATGGCAGAACAGCCTGCCATTGCATTTATTTATTTATTTATTTATTTATTTATTTATTTATTTATTTTTACATATAGTACAGAATTTCAAAACCAGAAAAATGTAACAATGGTTATATTACATATTTTCATCATCAGATCAGTTTAAAGTTTTTCAGTGTTATCAACTTGAACTGTTCTTTCCGCAGAGTGATTTTCTTCTAATTTTTCAAGTTCCATGTACATTTCTCTCATTCCAGATATAATTCCTACAGAGATCTTCTTCTTTTCTGAGACCTTTTGTCTTCTCTGGGAAGTTACATGTACTCCATGTGAAAATGTGTTCATGTGCATAGCTACAATCTGCTGCCTCATTTCCAAGTCAATAGTGATGATACCTTGGACCCCCACTGAACCTAAAACAGTGCTAGACCTCTTTTGTGATTGGGTGATCTCTATAATGACTGATGGAAGATAGATAGATAGATAGATAGATAGATAGAGATAGATGAATATATAGATACATGAATATATATTGAATTATCTGTGTGCTCATATCTTTTATTTCGCAGGTCAAAAAAATTCCAGTCATTTATTGAGAGCTGCTTGGTAAAGAATCACAGCCAGCGACCAGCAACGGAGCAACTGATGAAGCACCCGTTTATACGAGACCAACCTAATGAGCGCCAGGTCCGCATTCAGCTGAAGGACCATATAGATAGGACAAAGAAGAAAAGAGGAGAAAAAGGTGAGAGGCATATTTTGTATTTCGGTGAGATACATGGAGTGACCATGGTCTCCTAATGTGCTGGAAGGCTCCCAACGGGTCTGCGTTAGTCTTTAATTTGAAGGGCTGCCTGCGAGATCTCAGCCTTTGGGGGCTGGGGGAGTGAAGTCCCACTACTCGAAGTGGAATCTTTCATGAAAAAAGAAAAAAAGAAACTGTAAGAAACACTATGTCTTCCAGTCACTGAACAAAGTCATTTTGCTTGATACTAGGAAGCATTTTAACATGATAAGTGATTAGCTTAATTCAAATGAATATTCATGTTTAGAAGAGTAAGAATGTACAGAAGACAGATAACCTAAAAAATTCATCCGGTTGACATTTTTCTGTCCTGACAATTTTCTGTATTTAAGTTTCTCTACTCTGAGGCTCATTTCTAATTCAGTTATTTAGAAGTCAGAAAGAATTTTCTTACAGTTGCAGTGATATAAAAGATCATTAGGTTGCTGTCTGGAACATCAGATTTTGAGCTGAAGGTCATTTAGTATACTTCTTTATTTCATAGATGCCAAACCTCCTCTCTCATACTGCATGGTATTTTCACTTCATCATTAGAACAGACAGGAACTCAAATATGCCTCATGGTCTGGCTGTTTGAAAGAAGCTCAGAATTCCTCCACCTGCACTATAGCTAAGATGAAAGCTCGTGGTCTAGAGCTGGTATTATTTTGTAAGGGGCTGAAAGTGAAGTAGGGAGGCAGGAAGTTTGGGGTAAAGAAGAAAGAAATGGAGAGAATAAGCAGTGCGTGGAGCTGGTGAAAGATGGTGTGGGAGACAGCTTAGGCCCAGAACAGTGAGCTTGGAGAGACCAGCTGGAGAACGAAGCAGAATACCAGAAACCCAGGCTGGGAGGGAGGTGTTAGGCCACCACTGCTTGCTCCCTTCTCTACCTCTCCTCATTTTTTTTTTTTTTAAGAGCAGAAGGATCAGTCAGGGTGCATATTGCATAGGACAAAATCACTGAGATCAGCAGAAAGCTAAGGCCAAAGAAAGAACCCTCTGTGAAGGTCCTGAGAAGGGTTCCTTCCTCAGCCAACCTCAGGAACTCGAAAGTGTAATCAGTTCAGACTCAGAACTGGGAAATTGTGAAGCAAAGCCAGAAGACAGGCTGATCTATAACCATTCATGAATGGACAGAAGTAAACTGTAAAATGGGGCCCAGTGAGCTGGGAGGCCAGCCCAAGCTGGAAATACGTAGCCCTCAGGAGAAATCTGTATGGTGATGTCAAAAAGTTCTAGAACTATCTCTTCAGCTGTTCTGTGTCCATATGGTATGGGTACTCCATGAAGTACAAATTTTAAAGAGAATTAGAGTATTGTGTCAAGCATGTAATTATTAAATGACCACTTCTATTGAAGGAAAACTATTACACTAGAGCTATAGCAAGTAGGTTAAATACTCAGTTCAAATTTTGGGTTCAAACTCTAGTTTTGCACATTATTAGCTATGTAATTTTCATCCCAGTTATGTCACCTTTAAACTATATGAGACTAGGGGGTGTAATAATACACACCTCACGCTCCATAAAGATAGACTACTTGTAATATGTTCAGTAGCTGTACAGTGGAAAAGTAAGATTCCTGGGAATGACTAAGTGCAAAAGTCCATGCTGTAATTTAAAAATTCTAATCATTTAAGCTTAGTACCTCCAGAATCCCAATTCTGACTTCGTTTTTGTCTGCTTCCCAAGGATGGAGAAATGAAATATTCCATTTGCCCAGTTTTATCAAACAACTTAGCTTGATTTCTCTCAAATGTTTTCTCTCTTCGTCACTCTGTATGACCAGCTCTTGGGGAGAATCAGGCAGTTTTATCTTTTGAGTTCCTTTGGGTGTTTTTCAACTTGATGTTTTCTCAAGATATGTTGACATGTACTCATTTAACTCAGTGATATACAAGCAAACTAAGTTTTGGTGAAGTATTAAAATTGAGGAACCCAACAAATGAAAATTTAACCTTACAGAGTAGAACTAAAATAACTGTATATATTTTCTTTGTATAATTTCATTTATTAGATAAAATTTCTTCATTTTTCTATGAACTCTCTGTTTATCCATTCCAGGAAAGTTTGGAATATTAACCTTTTCAGTACATAATATTAAGACATTTTATACAGGTTCTATTCATTTTAGGGAAATGATACTTTAAAAAAAAAGTAGCATATACTTATCTAAATGAATAAGGCTCATTTGTGATTTTAAAAAATACATTTGAACTCAGTATATTCTTATTTTCTTCCATTATCTCTTCAGTGTTTATCCAGTCCATTTTAAACCATGTGAATGCTACCTCCTAGTGGCCATATAACCAAATTGTAGGTTCAGTTCCACTTTATTTTATAATTATTAACCCACCTACAACTGTGAAAGAGTCTTGTGGCAGCCTCCATTGCATTGGTTGGAGCTCTGGTAAGGATTTTTTGTTGTCTACAGAGAACTCCTAAGGCATGGCTAAGGATCAGTGAGCCATTTAAACCCAGCGGACTTCCATCCTCCATCGGTTTTTCTCATATCATCACCTACTTACTCATAGCTCAGGTTTTCCTGAATGTAGAATGCATCATAGTAATGTCAGCCTTTCTCATGTGGATATATTACTTGAAATGCACTTCCTTGTTATTTGCCAGCTGCCAACTGCCCAAAGGCGGGCCACTGCCCTTGTATGACCCAACTCATTTCCTCCTAAATGTTTCACTGTCACTTTCTCCATTACAAGCAGTGGAACTAGATTCTTTTTTCTCTTACCTTTTATTAGTCTTTCCATATGTACATTTGTTTAGCATATAATGTGTTGGAAAGGGTGCGAGTTTGCAGGGTGGGAAAATCCCAGGTGGAATTCTATATCAAGATCCCATGTCAACCTTTTATTGATGCAGCAACATTGGCCATAATGCTTAACCTCTCACAGGCTGAATATCTTGGCTTGAAAAACAGTCTTTATGTTGGAAGATAATTGTGAGAAATAAAAGAGAGAACATAGGTAAAGTATCCAGTACAAATGTCTTTCATAGAAGATGCTTAGCAGATACTCATTTTCTCATTTTATAATCATAGAAGTTCTAATATTTACTTTTCACGCCTATTACAGTCCAATCTCCTCCAAGGCAAAGACACAACCTTATTCATTTTGCATGTTAATTTGCTTAGTTACTACATTAAATGAATGTTCCTGGTGGACCTTTCAAGGCACATTTTAACAATGTATTCTTAATGTACCAATAGTTAATTTTTTTCTGATATCTATCAAAGTATCAAAAGGCAATTTGTGAACCCATGTAAACTGTAGTAAAATACACTGTTAAAGTATAAATGGCATGATTAATCATTTAATAATTAATAATTTAATAGTGGCCCAATAAGTTTCATGTGGGTGGCTATATAACGGAGTAACATAAATAGAAAGATTGTTTACCCATACCTTGCTTTCTTTTTAATGCAAGCATTAGCACAAATGCAGGACAGATGTCTAGAGTTAGCTGGGACAGTCTCGAATACAGTTAATTCTGTGTGCATAAATCCACCAGTGGAATCTGCTGACTCATAGGTCGTGAAGCCAGGAGGTCATTCCAGCTCAGTGTGTATCACAATTCTCAGCCTCAGTTTTCTGGTACTGTCATGCCTTGCTTAATGACAAGGCTATATTCAGAGAATCACACAGTTAGATCATTTTGTTGTTGTGTAAATATCATAGAGTGTTCTTATACAAAACTAGCCAAGATAGGTTAGTCTCTTACACTGTCTCCTTGATATAATTAAGAGACACAGTAGGATTTGTTTTACTCTTCAGTCCTGGGAATCAAACCCAGGTCATTGTACATACCAGGCAAGTGCTCTGAGCTACATCCATGGCCAGAATAATGTTTTATAAGAGACTTTTAAAAATACAAAATATAGGGGCTGGGGAGATAACTCCATGGTCTAAGCATATGCCTGGAAAGCACAAGGACTCAAGCTCAATCTGCAGGACTGCATGTTATGGCATCCTAGGAACTCTGGGTACACTGTGCTGGTCACTGAAACACGGCATGGTGGCACACACCTGTAATCTCAGTGCTGAGTAGGCTGAGACAGGAGAATCACAGCGAGTCTGAATTATGTAGCATGACCCTGTAGCAAATAAGTAAACAAGTGAAATTTTTGTAAAAGATAAAAATTATACTCTAAAATAATGATTAAAATTATAATTAAATATATAAATCAGTGACATTTATTACTTTTATCAAGTATTGTGAACTATAATATCCATGTCTTATACTTTTCTTTAGGGTATTATATTGCATACTATTGTCTTCAAATTCGTTATACAGATTACCAGATATATGCATGAAAAATTGCTCAAAAAATTAAAAGAGAGAAATAAATTCTAAGCATTATCTATTCATCAAAATAGACCAACAAAAACCAGCATTACAATTATCCAAGCTATCCTATATAGGATATATATATATTTACTTTTATAATACATACTATATATATATATATATATATATATATATATATATATATACTTTTATATTATTGGCAGCATAGTAGGTCGATTTTCAGCAGTCTCTGCAGAAACAGATGAGTAGTTCATTGTACTATGAAGTTAGGGCAACTACAGAGTCACCAGGCAGTAAGAATTCTTTGGTTGTGTTGTAATCATCAGGGATTACTATTGCATTATGGGATTCACTGTTGACCAAAAGTTCATTCTGCAGCTGAGGATGAGAAGCAAATTGGGGCTGGGCCTTACTGAGCTGCAACTCTGCTTGTGTGTAGTAACATTCTGCACCTCTCTCTTTAGATGAGACTGAGTACGAGTACAGCGGCAGTGAGGAGGAAGAGGAGGAAAATGACTCCGGGGAGCCCAGGTACGAACGTGAGAGCTGTGCCTTGTGATTTTTACATTCTGAGCTGTGCTTGTGTGAAATTCAGTTCCCTTTTGATTTATAGGTTCATTTTAAGGAATCCACCACAGTGGTCTCATTTAATTTATTGCCCACAAACATATTCATTAATGTGGGAAACTTTCCCTAGGCAGGTTCTTAGGAAAATGTGGAAATCAGCATCTCCTTTTCCTTATCTGGAAGATTTATGGTCTTTCCCAAGACTTTGCTTCCTCACGTAGGTTACATAGAAAGTTGGTAGGCAATTATCTGGGTAATGCAGGATGAAAAGTTACTTAACATTGCAATTTTGGGAGACCTATCTGATATTTTTAGACTTCAACTCTTTGGCTTCTTACTTTATACCTTCAAGAAGCCCTTTCACATACTCTTCTTGTCCTATGCCTTGGTATCTTCACTGCAGCCTGATCCAGGAGGAAATGATTGCTAGGAAATTGAATTACACTTAAAGCAGAACCTAAAATAGTCTTTGCACTATTCCTGTTTCACATGTTGGATCCCAGAATCAAGTGCTGCTTTACTGAAGTCACCCCTATATTGTGAATTTTATTTAATTTTAATCCCAACTTTCTTACAATCTGTGTTTACAAAAACTTAAGAAGGGAGTGCTCCCACTGCCAGAATTTCTCTCTTGTAAGAAAGTTCAGCTGGTAGGAGCTCGGCAAGTGAAGAGGCACACACAGTACACCTGCCGTTGGACCACAGGACCATGCACTATGAAGGTGAAGTCGGGTCTGTGAGGAAACACACAAGCTGAAGGACCTCTGGGCTCTATGGTGTCTCACTGTCCAGCCACCTGAGCAGTGAACCCCAGTGTGGCAGGAGTTCCTCTGACCCTGTTGCTGTCTCATAGCTTCCTGATCAGAGAAGCTGCTGGCCTGAGCTGCACAGCATGTGTTATTGTCTTCTTCAGCCAACTCAAACTTTCTGAGCTATATTCTGGCTAAGCTACCAAGTGAGCTCATTGGTTTTTCTTTCTTCACCTGTTGCAGGATTTCTCAAGGCAAATATAACCCTGCTGTCTGATATGTAACATGTTGCACCCCCCTCCCAGATTAACAGTGACATGGAAAATGGATTTTCTCTATGGCAGAGGGCCAACTGATCTTTTACATAAGTTGCCTGCCACTCTTTGACAGCTCACTCAGATGGCCATGCCAGCCCTCTGACCATTTCTGGAAACAGGTCTTTCCAACATTTACTAAGTTGGTGCTACAAGTCACTTAATAAATCAACTTGGCTATAATTATAGCATGTCATTATATCACATGAAAGATTGTATGTCCAGTCTTGTTTTTATGGAGAAAGCTAATTGCTCTTCATGCAATCCTAAAAAGTAGAAAAGGACAGTAGTTATCTCATTTTGGAAATGAGGCAACAGCACAAGAGTGGCAAGCAGGTCACAAATAGAGTTAATAATTGAGTCACTAATACAGCTCAGGTCTCCTAAAATTGATTCAACATCAATTAATATTCACAGAGGATCTTGTAGTGCCTGTGAGGCTCTGTTCCCCAGCCCGTCACCCTTGCACAGAGCAAGTGGCTTGTGTATACAAGTGCTACCCTGTGGGCATGGTTTGAGAGTTTTACTCACAGCCAGAACATTTTAGGGAAGGCTTAGTAGATTTTCATGATGGTTTTTTGTTTCATTTTATGGGAGCACACTGACAGCTCTCCACAACCAAACCTGATCCTCGCATCCATGCCACAAAGCCTGCTGCTACTCGTGCATTCCATATCTCAGCTGTCTTTATCACTGGGTAAAATTTCTAGTCAGGACCATTGTGACAGTCACCAGACTGTCACCTATCTGCTGTCACCCCTTGTAGACTGTGGTTCACTCTGCAGCCAAACATCTGCTCATGATCTTACTGTCTGGAAGCCTTTTCTGTCTCTCTCATGGTCACATGCTTTACCACCTGTTGTCTCCCCCACCTCTTCTTAGACCCTGCACCTTCTGCCCTGGACCTGGAAAATGTTACTACTATTTATGCATAGTCTCTAAGCTCATTTTTCCTTTCCCAGTTAACATCCTTCCCCCACCAACTCCCACCTTCCCAGAGAAGCCATCCTGGCCATGCAGTCAAAGCACAACTCTTCATTCTCACCTCAGCTCCCCATCATTATCACTTTTTAAATTTCACCCTGCTAGCCTTTATGTAGGGCAGCGGTTCTCAACCTTTCTAATGCCATGACCCTGCAATACAGTTTGTCATGTTGTGGTGACCCCAAACCAAAAAACAATTTCGGTGGCTACTTCAAAACTGTAATTTTGCTACAGTTATGATTCAGAATGTAAATACTTGATATGCATTATGTATTCTCATTGCTACAAATCAAACATAATTTAAACATAGCAATTAATCACAAAAACAATATTTAATTATATGTTGAGAAATATTTATTACTAATTCCAATGAATATTTCACCATGGCATAGCATGGGTTTAGATATGTATTTTCCGATGGCTTTAGGCGACCCCTGTGTTTTGGTCGTTTGACCCCCGCTGGATTCGTGACCCACAGGTTGAGAACTGCTGAGGTAGGGCATATTAATACTAAAATTTTACTAGGTGTAGTTATGCTTTCTCCAGAAGAAAGTACCCTACAGCAAGAACCTTTTTATGTGATTGCAGCAGTACTCTATAGCCTGTCATGCAGCAGATACCAGTAAATATATGTCCAATGAATTAATTTCAGATAGAAGATTCCAGAAAGCAACTGGGTTTAAATAATCCTCCCTGTTGCATAGCTCTGTAGAACCAAGAACTGTATCCCTTTTTTATTTCATCTACAGTTGGATTGGTGTAGGAAGCCCTAAATTACGAGGAAAGTTCTTTTCTCTTATGCGTGCACGCACACACACACACACACACACACACACACACACACACACACACGAACACACACTTTACCTACGAGAAAACTTCTACTTAAAGAGAATCTAGGGATCAGTGAGCTGGGTTGCAGCAGCAGCCATACACTCTGGCAGGAGCCATTCTGTCACCTGTGGCGACCTGAGACAAGCTCTTGTCTCTTTGGACTTAGTAAGCTTGGTTTGGGCCCTGGCTGTGCATCAGCCTAGACCCCAGGCTTTTTCTTCCCTGACTTCCGTGTGTGCATGTGTCTCCTCCTCCCGGGCCTGGTGTGAGCAGTCAAGGAGGGGTGTGTGCAGGCTGCTCTGTGCTGGACCAAGGAGAGTTAGCCATGACTGCTTGTGAGTGCTTATTTTTCCTTTCTTATCAATTTAAGCTGGCCTGGGGAATCTACAAAAGTCTTAAGAAACGAATCTTTGCCATCCACAAGAACAAGGCAGCAGGATGTCTATTCTGGAAGAAGGGATGGCTCTGGGAATGTGACATCCCTCTGGGGTGGAGACAGTATACGTCACAATCATACTCAAGTGGAGGCTGAACACTCGCATTTTCCTTGACTCTTTTTCATGGGAGTGAATGGCTGAACTAACAAGGAATTTAGGAGCCATGTGTGGGCCTGGTGGTCCTTGCCCAGGACTCATGGTAGCCATGGCCCCTGCCCTGATCACTGTTTCCTACCCACAGCTCCATCTTGAACCTTCCTGGAGAGTCGACACTGCGGCGGGACTTCCTGAGACTCCAGCTGGCCAACAAAGAGCGTTCAGAGGCCCTGCGGAGGCAGCAGCTGGAGCAGCAGCAGCGAGAAAATGAGGAGCATAAGAGGCAGCTGCTGGCAGAGCGCCAGAAGCGCATCGAGGAGCAGAAGGAGCAGCGGCGGCGACTGGAAGAGGTGAGGGCCCAGCCGGGCACCCTGCACCCGACTTCCCTGTGTGTTCACTCCCTAGGCATCCATGGCGGGCTCAGATCGAACCTTCCAGGTCAAGGCCTCCACCTGCTTGCCTGGCACTCAAGGCCTTGGCTGCAAAAGAAGAAGAGGTGTGAAATTTCCCGCAGTTAACCTTGCCTCACTTTTTGTGATTTCAAGGTCACTGCAGAACTGCAGCAAAGGCCTTCACCCCTTCAAGCTGGCTCTCATGTGACTTTCTCAGTGTAGCCTTCCCTGACAAAATTACTTAAAATTGCACCTATCACTCCTTCCCCATCACATTCTATTGCCCTTCCCTACTTTATTAAATAATTCTGATCATCTTGAAAACTATTGTCCCTTCTCCCCACTTGAATGTAAGCTCCATGAGCATGCAAGATTTTCTCTCTCTCATTACCTGATGTATCACTTGCACCTAGCATAATATCTAGCACACATAAGTGGCTCGTCGGTATCTGTGAGTGGGGAAGTCAATTTTTGTCTGAGTCAGTGGTTGAGAGGTGAAATGCAATTGTTAATGAGACCACAATGAAAAGACATATAAGCAAAATTCTAAGTATGGAAACTTAGGGCCTACCTATTGCCGTTCCTCTCAACATGGGGCATAGCCCCTCACAAGTTCTTCCACACATGCACTTTGTACCGTGGGCCCATCTTCCAGCTGGTGGGCACAACCGGTCTGCAGCAGCAGACACTGCTCACATCTGTGTGGGAAACCGCACTGGCAGTCAGCTCCTGCATGGCACATCCTGTGCGGGACTCTTGCTGATGTGGTTTTACAGACATTTAGTTGAGCCTTTTTCTCAGATTCTTATCCACATCCTTTGAGGCCTCGATAGTCAGCCAGATAAATCAAAGCCTCTAGACAATTAAGAGACTGTGCATGCTTAGCTATTGGAAAATTGGCCGACAAATGCAGGGTTCACTAACTGCTCCGTAATGGGATAGTAATTTTACTGGTTGCCCAAGCACCAGCTTGCTCTTCATTTAATGGGTTTATAGCAATTCCCTTGCTTTGTCAGGTGGCCACTGAAAATTAAAGGGTGGTGAATTGCATACACTAGGAACAGATTGTTTTTTAAATAATACATCAAGGTCCAGCCTCCCTGGTTGAAATCAGTGAAGTCCCCAGTTCTACCTTGTAATAAATTCCATCAACCTCATTATGTTCTTGGAATATTAGCTTCAGAGCAGCAACAGTGGTACCTGACAGCTGTAATCAGTGAGTGATTACTGAGTGATTTCTGTGCACTATCTCTCAGGCAGGGTGCTTTACTTATGTTCAGCACCTCCTGTATCATTATCTCTTTGCGTATATCCAAAGTTCTCTTGCAAAGAGCTTGTAGTCCCCATTTGACATATGAGAAACTGAGGTCAGGGAGGAAAAGTAATTGCTCCCACAGTGCAGGGCTGGTAAAGTGCAAAGTGAGGATTAACACCCTGTACCCATCCCCCACTGACCCTGGTGTTCATGCAGGCCTCTCCTACAATCAAAGTCCTGAATTGTGACCCTCAGAATTGGACCTTGAAGCTTCTGCAGGCAGCAATAGCAAGGAAAGCACTTTGCAATCTAAGCTTGTGAGATTGTTGGTGTAAAGCGTGTGCAGCACATGTGAAGTGCAAAGTCCACTTGTTATCTTAGGTTCTAAGATTCACAGTGTCCTAGACAGAGGCGTGATGGTGCTGTAGGGCAGAAACCATTAAGAGCTAGGCAAAGTTGGGGTGAAATGGGGTTGGGTGGCTGCTCTGTCAGCAAGCTTTCTGGAGTAGTGTGCAACATGTAGAAACGGAAGGCATCTGCATGACCTCCACTTACTTCCCAGATGCCACTGAGGGGCTAGGGAGATAGCTTAGTAGAATAAGTGCTTGCCTAGCAAGCTCAAGGGCCTGAGTTCGATCCCTGGTTCCACAAAAAAAAAAAAAAAAAAAAAAAGGAATACCCAGATGCAAATGAATCCTTGGCAGGTTCACACACCTGTACCCTGTGCTCTGGTGGTACCTCTTTAGCCCACACAGGCAAATTGTGACATTTTGTGCTGGCCCAAAGTATGGGCAATGCTGTTTCCTCCAGGCTGTCAGGGCTTCCTAGGATCATAGAGCCCACTCCTTCAAACCCCTGATTGAACCCTCTTAGGTGCCATCCTCAGACTTTTGCCTTCCTGCTCCTCTCCTGGTGGCAGTTTCTTTTTTCTAGGGCCCCATCTCCCTGGGACATGAAATCTAGAACCCTTTTGCCTGTCTGGCTGCTCATTCTTTACACAGTCACAGGCTGAAGACATTTACCATGTAACTCTAGGAAATCCCCACTGTCATCCCATAAACACAATTCTCAGGTGTATACTTGCACCTATACATACATGCAGTTGAGTGCATTTCTTCCTTTTTTTTTTTAAAACACACAGGTTGTCAGCTTTTCGACCTAGACCCTCAGTTAAAGCAGTTGTTGCAAAAGCTGCCATGCTTTTTTTTTTTTTCCTAATTTTTATTTATTTTTTTTTCTTGTTTCAGAACCTTTGTTTGTTTGTTTATTCACTCATTTTTTATGGCCGGCTCAGCCTGCCCTGAGGGCAAGGCTGGCACAGCATGTGGTGCCAGGGATCGAACCGTGGTCCCTGAAGCTGCCCAAGCTCCCAAGCAGGTGCTCCAGACCACTGAGCCATCCCGCCGGGCCCCAAGCTGCCATGCTTTGATCCATTTTCATATATTAGATTGCCTGTTGCTAACACCAGGTGTGATTACTTGAGTTCCGTGTGTTTACTCATCATGTCACCAGAAGAACTTCTGCTGATTCTGAAGCACTGGCCACGACTTGTACTACACTTAGCACATTACATAAGTTGTATTTCTTAATTCTCACAGTGATCCCAGTCTGAGTATAGTGTAGTTGAGTCTTAGAGATTAATACTTTGCTAAGGTCACACAGCTCTAGAAAAAAAAACAGGTTTCAGACCCAGAGAATTAGACTGCAGAGTCTAAGCACGAAGTCACGGCCTGTGTGCTACCTTTCTGCGGATGAGACACAGCTTACATGCTTTTCTGTGTTCTTCACCTGGCCTGTACCTCGTGGTCTTTTACCATGACCATTTAAAGGATTCTCTGCAAGGTAAAGAAGCTGTGCCCTGCAGGAGCTCAGCTTTGAGCCAGGATCTGTCTCATGCTCCTGATCAGGGCCACTGTGGGACCTCCTTTGTGTCTGTTCTCTTGTGGCACCTCGTGGGGCTTCCACCACAGATGCGAGCGGAGCACAGCTGGATGAGGTGCAGGTGTTGTCAGAGACGCTCAAGTCTGGGCTTGTGCAGGTGTGTGCGCACACACATGGCCATGAACCCTATGCTCAGTGTGACAGTAGGTGTGAAACTTGGCTTCTCAACAGAAGCAGGAATGCTGGACATTATGCCAGCCAATGATAGCAGCTTTATCTTTAGATCCACTCTCTTGCTGAAGAGCTCAATAGAGAAGAGGGGGAAAGTACTGAATACACAGATGGCTGTAATTGTAAACCTCTAAGTAACAGCAATCTTGGCCACTAGAAATTTCTCTCCTGTGCCCCACTGCTATTGGAACCCAGCCATGTCTGTCACCCTGCTTCTGGTGGGTGACTGCTCTCACTTCTGGTGCCCTACTGAAAATGTGGGCTGTGTGGACCTAGAAATAAATAAAGTCCTAGTCCAGCCTGAACACTTCACTTTTTTGAGAGTTGCACAGATCTTTATGGCATCCTGGCAAATACATTACTGCCTCCAGTTAAAGCTCCCTGGCCCCAGCCACCGTTTGGTAACACAGGACTGTGTAGATTGTAACCTTTGTCTTTGGTGATGGCAGATGTCACCTCCCCCTAGAGGGTTTCTAAGGAAGCCCTGTGAATCTTTGCTATTTATGGGCAGCCACGTGGATTTGGCTGGGTTCTAATCAGCGACTGCGTATTCTTAGAGGACTTTAAGTATACACTGAACGTAGTCATTTATCAGCTTTATGAAAAGCACATGGCTTGTGGCCAATTCAATGGTAGGGACTTGGCTCAGGTTCTGATAAGTGATTAAGTATAATTTATAGCTAAGTTCTAAGAACTTGATTAAACTCAGCTTAGGGAAGGTCATCGATAGTGAGAAAGTATCCAGAGAAATTCTGGCTATATTCAGTTCAATAAGAATGTCTATTCCTTAGCTTAGACATACACAACTTATTTCATTCTGCATTGTCGTGTCACCAAACAAAGCTCAGACCTTGGAGGAGTTGTGATTCCTGTTCTTTCTATCTATCTCAGTTTGAACAGGTTCATGGTTATGTTTCATTCTGCTGAAGAATTTTGAGATTATATTTGTCATTTATAGAATTTGGTGAGAGCATTCCATACTTTCATTTTGGGGGCAGTATCTTGAAGTTACAGGAATGGAGCAAGCTGATCTGAGAAGCAACAACCAGCCGGGCTTTATGTCAGTAAAATTTATTTTGCAGAATTAGGCTAAGTTTTTCAAATCACCAAAGTCCCCTTTAGTGCCTTTCAAGGTCATCGCAGTGCTGTTTATTTCTTAAAATAATGAGTTGTAACCTTAGAAAAAAATAATGTTTTTGCTCCATTGCCTGAAAAAAAAATAGGAGAAATACTGCCAATATCTTATGAGTCATTAACAATGCAGCATGAATGTACAAAGTAGAACTAAAGAACTCTGAATTCCCTATAAGCCTGTGGTGATTAATTACGAGCAACTTACACTTTCAAGGACATTAGGCTCTTTTTTTTTGTTTTTTTAAAAGAAGGTGAGGTAAAATCAAAGCTGATGTTTTCCTGCGTCTTCAGGCAGTCACTCAGCAAATATTTAGTGAGTACTTCTGCTGGGAAGGCAGATGCTGGATACTGGAGCCCAGTCTGCTCCCATGTAGACTGGGCCTTTGAGGGAGGTGGGCATTGAGCAGAGCATCACCAAGTGGACATTGCCTTCTTTGCAGTAACTGCAGTGGTAGAGGAGAAACACATGCTAAGGGACAGGAGCTGGGCCTTGCTTGGAGGCCAGCAGGTCAGAGTCCAACTAAAGGAGAGGAGCAGAGCCATGGAGATGCCAGGAGGTTCTATGGGATCCTGGAGGCTGTTTATTGCCTTAGAATTTTTGTCATAAGAAGAGCAAAAAACCACTCAACCAAGGGAAATCATCAGATCTGCCTTTGTAAGTGGAAACTGGTTGCTGCAAGGAATGTGTTGGAAGGAAGCATGAGTAGAAGAGGAGGAGTGGATGAGGCCAGGCCACCCCAGACCAGAGGGTGCCACCTAAGGGGGACAGTTGGTGGAGTAAGGAGCCACAGAAGTCTGGCCAGAGAAACCTGCAGGACGCATAGATGATTGGACCTCAGGAGCAACAACAAGTTGCGACAGAAGATTCCCAGTGTCAGATTTAAGCAGATAGGTGAGAAGATACCAAGGATGCTGTTAGATTGTGTAGATATAGCCATTAGAGGGATGTGGGGGGAAAAGACAATGACTGGCTCATGGTAATGGATGTATTTGATCCTCAACTCTGAGAATTTAGAATAGGACAGAAAAAAACAGTGAAGAAAATCAAATAAAGTAGGAGACACACCAGGAGAGTTTGATGATGTAGAATCAAAGAAAGCTGAGGACTCCAGCATGCAAATGGAGTGAAAGGGATCAGTTCTGCAGAATGCTGCCCAAAGGCTGAGTAACTCAGCCATGTCCCCTGGCCTTCAGCAACAAAGAGGATATTTAACATGCAGTTTCTATATAGTGCTCTCTAGAATGCCTTTCACTGGCTCTCTGGGGAAAGAAAAACATCCTCCCAGGAAGTTAGAGGATCTCGACATGGGTAGGAAGGTATCAGCTTGAGCCTGAGGCCACCACATGCTTCCTGGATGTCCTGCCTGTCAACCTATAGTGAGCATGCTTGCTGCCACTGCTGAAGGGTCAGCGGATGAACCAGGAAAATGAATGAGAGAATTTTTCGACAGCCAAGAGCTCAGCAAAGCTCTGTTCTGAAGAGAAGTTGCCCACCTGGACCCTGACCCAAAGAAGACACAGTGTTCAGTAGTGAGCATTTTTTATACCTAAGTAATTTCTCCCAGGTCCTCTCAGATAAAACCTTCCAAAAGTGGAGTGCGCATTTCTTTAAGACTCTTATCCAGGACAACATATGAAGGCTCTAGGTGTCTTTGGACAACAGAAGATGAGATACAGTTCACCTGAGAAGAAAAAAGTATTTTGGTGAGGACAGCAACTCTAGATCCAAGACTTCCGATGTCCAAGTCCCAGTTTTATTCTTTACTAGGTGCATAAGCCTAAGTATGATCATTAACTTTCCTCTGCTTTAGTTCCCTTCTGTAAAATTGGAGCACTTTACTTATGGAACTGACATGAAGAATAATGAAATAATTCATAGGAAACCTTAGCATGTCACCAACACATAGCAAGCCCCACAGATATTAGGTGATATTGTCATTGGCCTGTGCAGTTGGACTGAAGACAGAGGAATCATTTTTGAAACTTCGAGCTCCTTTATGTGCTGCAGTAATACCTCAAGTTTATTAAAATAAATGCTTTGGGAAGAATGCTATAATGCCAGGAAGAATTCAGTTATGTCCTTAAGAAAAAAGTCTATGATTTTTAAATGGCCAGCTGATGGGTTAGTGTGGAGGCAAAGAACACTATTTCTGTCAACTAGGAGGCCAAGACTTCATCTAGCTGTGTGATCTTGGGCAAATTACTTACCATCTTTGGACTTCAGCTACCTTACATGAACCTAATATTTACTTTGCAATATTATTGTGGGATGTAAATGAAACCATATACACAGAGGGCTTGGAAAAATCCATGATATGAGAAATGGACTGATATTGTTGGGTGAATATATATTATTTTGGAACTGACAATCTCAAAGCACTGTTAATCTTTTTTTTTTTTTTTTTTTTTTTCTATCTTGTGAGTCTCTCTATAGATGACGTCTTCCCACTCTCCGCTTTCCTTAGTTCCACAGTATGTCATCATTGTTTATTGTAAGATCTGGATTTCTCAGTCCCCTGTTGAAGGGCTTCCTTTGAAAGGAAACCTTGCTTTGTGTGTGTGTCTGCTGTTGGCTGTACTAGAGTCCTGGCCTTGCCAGTGCCAGGCCTTGCAGCCTGTCTGTCACTGGGTGAGTGTGCCTTACTCTGCAGGGTTAGCTGCCACCTCTGGAAGTTTCTTCTTCCTGTGAAACTTAGTGGACTCACCAGGGGATTAACCGAACTGCCTCTTGGTGAATGCTCTGACTGGCAATCTTGCTGTCACTTCTAAAACTGTGTAGTTATGATTCCCATCATTGCTATGAAGTAGCTATCTTATCTCCTACCAGAATGCAAACAAGACCTTTGTAAAGGTAGAGATCTTGTGATGTCTCAATACTAAGCCTTGGGGTATCAGGCAGATAATACCTTAGGAGTAACCCTCTCAGCAAGAAAGTGAGGCCAGAGCAATTTAGTAAGAGACTGCTTGGGGTCCCATCCCACCTTGGCCACTTGCTACCTTTGTAAGTTTGGGTAGATAGGAATCATAGTGATTCTCCTGTTTGCAGCCTCCCAAGCACTAGTATTAGAGGCACATGCCACCACACCCAGTCTCAATTACCTTCTCAGCATGCCCTCGGGGCAGGGCCAGGGATTGAACCCCAGCTGCTGTGCTCTGCCTAAGAAGATACTTTAGTCTGCTGAGTTATCTGGCCCGGCCTTACTTCTTTATGCCTTTGTTTGCCCATTTATTTAATGGAGTGGTAATGGTTTAAAGAAGTAGACCAGTAAATATTTACCAAGCTACTATTTAAAATAGTAGCCATTAGAGTTATTTAGAGGAACAGAACTGATATAAAAATACGTATAATTATACAACTGGATAGGTTTACAGGATCAGATTCCCAAGAATCACAGTGGTTATCTTAGGACTCAGAGGTGGAAGAAGCCAAACTGGGTGTCTGGGCCCACAGCACTGGAGTTTCCAGCAGCAGTGGATGAAAGGTCTGGAAGCTCTTGGTATGGTCACTACAAGTTTGTGCTGCAAGGGTGAGGCAGCTGAAGACTGATGTCCAAAAGCTTGGTGAAGACTGGAGCTCTTATATACAAAACATGGAACACTTCCTTCTTTTCTTTTTCATTCCATCCAAACTGCAACACTATTAGTTGGAGCCACCCTTGACCACGATGAGTCCTCCCCTTCAGTTGGCTGGTCTACATGTCCATCACCCACAGACAAACCCAGAGCTTTACTAATCTGCCAGGTGTTCTTACACAAGTGGAGATGACATCACAAGTAATGAGCTAATGACCACAACCTGGCACCAAGTGAGCATTCAAGTAATTGCAAGAAGAGCATTGCACATGGAAGAAAAGTTTTTGCTTCAGGTTACTTGCCTGATCGCTGCTGCCCTGGTCCCTGTCTTCCCAGGGCATATCTCCCAGCAGAAGGTAGCTTAAGTCAGAGCAGAAAACAAGAAAGTTGTTGTTGCTTTTCACCAGTGCAGCTTTCCAACCCACTGGACGCATGCACAAGCCTAACTTGTACAAAAGTACGGTGAGCAACAATAATTCACCCATTTTCAGGAGCTGGAATGTTAATTCATTGATATTGCAGAGAAGTGACCTTTAAGTCACTTATCCATTAACTATAGGCATCCTAATGTGTTCTGTGAGTGGTGACTGCTGGTTGGAAGCAGAGAAGCTCTTTATTTTTAGATGTTATTAGCATCCACATAAAGACTGAACCTCTTTGCTGGGCTTTTGGTCTGTTATTTCAATATCTGAACTGAAATAATGAAACAGCTGGGAACCAAGCTGGTAAACTGGAAGCTCATTGTCTGGGATTGGATCTGCTCATGAGGCTTTTGACAGTGGTCTAATCACATGGTATAAATCATACTAGTGCTTTAGAAGGGCTGTCATTTCCATGGATATATGAAAGCCTGCTTTTCAGTGGATCCAGGAAAGGTATTTGTTTTGTTTGGTTTTGTTTAGTTTTGTTTTTGTTTGTTTGTGAGACATCATCTCATTATGTAGTTGAGGCTTGTCTTGAACTATGTAGCTCCATGGGCTAAAACCCATGACAGTCCTCCTACCTCAGCCTCTCAAGTGCTGGAATAACAGGTATGTGCCACCACACCCAACTCAGAAAGGATTCTTCTTCTCACTTATGTGCCCTGCAGCAGAGACCTAGTTTTGTCTGTTTTGCACCATGAATCCTGTGATAGGAGAGGTTTCTTGCCATGCTGAGAAAGGTGGGTTTACATTTTTACACTGTGGTTTAAAATACTAGTGAAACTTAAATGCCATGCTATTGATGTCTTAATTTAAAAAATATACTAGTGATATCTTTTTGCCCAGACCTTTTCCTATACTTTTAAGGAATGGAAAGCATATACTAGCACAGGTATTTATACTTCAGCATTTTGTAGTAGGTAAAATCTTGGAGCTAGGAGTGGCTGACTCTCTAGGTATCTAGAGTGTCTTACATGCAAACAGGGATGGATTGCCAGTGCTAGCCTGGCCTCTCTTTACAGCCCTGCCTTCTGTAGCAGGAGGTCTTTCTGCAAACTATTTTATTATGTCCAGCCTACATTCCTTGTGTTTCACAGTTTTATTACTTAGTCCTAACCATACAACTCTGACAATAAAATTGTTTCACTAGAAGTATTATTTCACATAACATTAAAACTGAATTGTTTTCAAGTTTTATGTCTTCACTGAATAGTTTTATAGGCTCATAGAGGCTGTGGAATATAAAGGACCTCAAAGGTGATCTGCACCAGTTCGTTTCTCAAAGCCAGACTCCTTTGACAGTATTCTTCGGAGTCATTTAACCAGTTTGGCATATCAGCGTCATTTAAATTGTTTGACATATCTCTGCCTGTATATCTATGAGCTCCAGGCAGTACATCCTATTTTTTAACAACTCCTAATATTATGAAATATATCTTGTTATTGATTTCAGCCTTGCAATATCTACACATTAATATAAAGCATGCCAAATATACTAAGGTGCATTCCATATCATCCCTAGAAATGTTTAAAAGTAATAATAGTGTTTTTCTCTAAATAGCATCAGTTCCTGTAACTTTCCTACACATGACATAAATTAGCATCTTTTTTTTTTTTTTTGTCTTTTTGAGAGAGGGTCTTGCTATGCATTTCAGGCTAGCCTTGAGCTCACTTTTGTAGCCCAGGTTGGTCTCAAACTCACAGTGATCCTCCTGCCTCAGTCTCCCAAGTGCTGGGATTACAGGCGTGCGCCACTATGCCCAGCTAGCATCTTTAATAACATCTCAGATATGCTAGAATGACCCAGCTGAAGGCATTGTATGAATAAACTGGTTGCCCTTCTGTTTATTTCCATATGATGCAATCTGAGAATCTCACACTGAGGCTTCAGTATCATGACAGAAGGATCTTTCCCCCACTACTGGGAATTGAATTTGGGGCCTTTTCACAGAGCTGCATGTCCAGCCCTTTTTATTTGCTCATTTCATTTCGAGACAAGGCCTTGCTGAATTGTCCAAGCTGAGTTCAAACTTGTGATCCTCCTGCTTCAACCTTCCTGAGCACTTGGATTACAGGCCACAACACAAAGAAGTTGAGGATCTTGTCTCCCTTTGACTTTTAACTGTAGTCACTGGTAGTAGGGCTGACCACTGCACCATTATTACTCTTCCGTGTGATGCCCAGAAAAACCCAAGTAGCTATTTCCTTGGGAAAACTGAGACTCGGCAATACTAAGGAGTTTGAGCAGAACACAATAACTTTTTATTATGCCTGCTTAGGGCTCAATCTGCCTAGAACCTTCTTTCTCTTTCTTGTACGTGTGAAGTGGGCAGTGGTGAGCTGCAGGGCTGCCTCCTGACCAGAAGTTATCCTGGGAGTCCAGAGAAAAACCTCCATGGAGGCAGCTAGTTAAACTCAGGATAGAAAAACAAGAAATGAGCCAGTGAGATGGCTCAGCAGTCTAATCTTAGGCAACCCCAGGGACCATGGTTCAATCCCTAGCACCACATGCCGTGCCAGCCCCACCCCCCAGGGCAGGTTGAGCTAGCCATGATATTTAAAAAAAAAAAAAAAAAAATGAAAGAAAGGAATGAAATAGATCCAGCTACCTGGACTTCACAGTGTTCTTTGATGGCTGTTTCTATGGAGAGAGACGGAGACAGAGACAGACACAGAGAGACACAGAGACAGAAACAGAGACAGAGACAGAGAGGGAGAACAGCATGAAGACTGAAAGAGAAAATGATAGCAGTTTGAAAAAGCATAGGACAATATCGTCGACTACTCAGTCTGCTACTTTCATATCCATGGAGGCAGCGTGGCCAGAGCCGGGTAGAGTAGGCAGCCTGCTTGGCACTTATTCACTAAATGAACTTGGACAAGACCCTTGCCTCATAGTCCCGTGGCTTCTTTATCTTTCCTGTGAGACAGTAAACCTGCCTCAAGGGACTCTGGTAGGAATTAAGTGAGTTAATAAAAATATAATGCCTAGAGCCGTGCTTGGCATCACAGAAAACACTGCATACATGCTGGTTGTTGTTATTAATAATTCTTTTTTTGTCATTCTTATTATGTTGCTGTGACTTTTTTCTCATCATTCTCATGGACTTACTATAAAGAAGGGTTGGCATCCTGATATTAGTTACAAGGAATGTAACTTGTCCTGCAGCGGTTAGTTTGCAATGGTCCTTCCAAATGTGAAACTAGTGATGGTGATTAAGCAGACAAATGGAGTGTGCAGGAATGTGACTGCCTTGTGTCCTGAGTTCAGCCCCTGAGAATCTTGTGCAGAGCCGTCCTATTTAAAGTGAGGGGCGTGTGTAATGCGAAGTCAGTTCGAAGGGCCACACTGGGTCCTTTCATTGTAAGCACTTTTAAATAAAGAGCTCTATATGGAGGGGATGGTTCAGGGCACTTCCCAGGGAGTCTGCCTCGATCCTGCACAGGCTGCCTTCCTGTCCTCTGGAGGTCAACTTCCAAGAGGTCATCCAGGATAAAAAGCAAGAAGAGCTCCCCGGAGCCAGACAGAATTCTGCTTGGTCCCTGTTTTCCATCTGAGTTGTTCGATTTTTGCTTTGAGAGGTAGCACATCCTTGCTCTTAGAATAAAAAGACTCAGAAGATTTACTTAATGTGCCCCCTCATTTCAAGTTTGGATGAAGATGACTTCAAGGTCATGCCCCATTCACTTATTCATTAAGGATTTATAGACAGCCCTGAGTGTCCTGTGTTCTTCAATGTCCATATGGGTGCCTGGGCAAGAAAGGATCTAGACTCACTAATTCTTACTAAATGTTCTTTCCATAAGCCTCCCTCTCTCCCACAACAGCACACTACAGTGAAGTATGAGATGCCAGTTCTCAATTATTGCCTTTACATATGAATGCATAAGAAATGTAATGTGTACAAAAGATGGACTGAGAATCAAAGTTTGTTTTTTTCATCTTACTGGTCCATGTCATCTCTCTCCATGACTTCTTTTTCAGTCTAAAAAGAAGAACCAAGGCAGCTTACAGAGGTTAGTGTAGCAGCTGAAAGTGAAATAAGGGAAAAATAAAATAGAAAGAAATATAAAGTAAAAGAAAAAAGTAGAAATCAGGAGGAGCAGGGGCAGTTCACAGAACCTGCAGGCATAGTGTCCAGTGTCATAGCCCCAACTAGACGACCTATCTGGCTCTGTGAGTCTTGGCACCTAAGAAAGGATGCCAATAATACAACCCTTCAGGATGTGTATTGTCAGAAGGACCCAGTCCCTTAGCCAGTCATCCTAGTACTGGGAACATGCACAGTTGCCTACTGTGGTTGAATTCTGCTGTGAATAATGTCTGGAGCAATTTTCCTGCCGTAAATGCAGGGGTCAGCTCTATTCATCTATCCCAGTAACATTGTAAAATGCAATTTAGTGGTAGAACAGTTCATTACAGTCACTTCTACAAGAGCTAGAATCCCCTGGTGTAGGTGTAAGCCCTTCAACATAAGTGATTCAAGAAGAGCTTTTAAAGAAACAAAAGGAGAGAAAGACCAGCTCCACTGCACTAATGATAAACACCCATGAGGACTGTTTCTCACAAATAGGACTTTCATAAGAATTTAGTATTTAAGAGATGTTGTGATACTCTCTGGCAAGAATATGGAGAACAGAAATTCTGCACAGTTTGGGATAAATGTACTTAACTTAGAGGACCTCCCTAAACAAGGAAGCAGGATGAAAATTTCCTCATTAAAATTAACCAGTGCACTCAAAGATACAACCACACAGCCTCCACCTGGAGATGTCCAAGGGGAACCTCTCTGGGGAGGATCAGAACTTCCTCACAAAATCACTTCTGCTAAACACCAGCAAAACACAAACAGCATGGAAAAGGCCTTCTCGTGTCCCCTGCAGAGCAAGGTGACAATGATTTTAGCCCAGACAACTTGCAAACTAGGTACTGTCAGTCATCCTCAACAAAGAAAATAATAATAATAATAATAATAATAATAATAATAACAAGCTAGTCAGAGTCGCTGAATGTGTAACCACAGGGAATATAACTTTTGCCGAAGCTCCCAAGAAAATATCCTCCTATGCAGTTCAACATAGCTGAAGTATCTGCCAAGACTTTTAGAATACTTGGTTGAAGCCATTCTCCAACAGCAAGACCACTATCATTCTCATGTACACTTAGAAAATAATCTAAAATATTGGGTCTGCCTCCTCTTCTTTCCAGGTTATACTACTATCCCTTTATTTTGTTTTCATATCTTTCCCTGAAGTAACAAATAGATACCCAGCCGGTGCACATGGTAAGTGTCTCTTTCTAGAAAAACATTCTCAAGCCCTGTATGTGCCAATGTGAAAGAGTGCTCTGGCTTATAAGACCTGTGAAGGCTAGGAAGGGATGGAAGGACAAGGTCCAGTCCCCCACACTCTAGAAGGTTTCCATCTCTTCTGTTGTTTATTCTGCCTGCCGTATTCAGTGCAACAAAAAGTAACAGTGCCAGGCCCTAGGGAAAGAACAACGAACGATAAACACTGGAATCAAATAGAAACCTGCTAACCCTGTGGCTTCTGATCTAGTTGGCAAAGTTGATAAAACATACTCAAAAAAGCATAAGATATGATGTGATCTAGTCCATACTGACTGTATGGACTAATACTAGATCTAATATTGACAGGAGGAGAAATAATACAAAATATTTAAGAGGATACTGAGTTAGGGTTCTTTCATTTATTTTCTTCTAAGTTCTTCCTCCACTCAGTTCAGGAACTGTTATGTGCAGCTGCCAGGTGCCTGGTCCTGGTTGAGAGGGTGAGAATGAGAGTCAGTAAAGCTTTGTAAAGGTATCTGTTTGAGGCCAGGGACTTGGACTTTCTTTGACATGTTTTAGTTATGTCCTTCCAATAGCCCAGTGCCCAGGAGGAGACAAAATAAACATCTTTCCAGGAAAGGCATCAACAAGGAGTCACAGCATCTGGGAATTGGCAAGGTGCCCTCAGAAAGTTGGGCCATAATTTATTTTTCCAGCCTCACCACAGGAGCTGAAGCTCCAGCAGATGCCTCCATGTGTTAGCAGAGGCTGATTTGAGTGAGATCATTGTTAATTATTAGCCATTTTTAGTGTCTTTCTCAGAAACTGCAGAGTGCTTGGGCAGTCCAGACCTTCTTGAGTTGCAATCAATACTGTATACACCTTGCACGGAGACCTGAGTGACATGTAATTATAAAACAGTATTGATTCCTGGCAAAGGAGCTGAAAATGTACAAATCCTTCACATAAAAATCAGTTTCATCCTCAAAAGCCTTGATTATTCATTTCCCCAAAAAAAGAGTGCAATGGTTGGAGTAAAAAAACTTGAAATGTTAGCTAAATTAAGGCTATTTCCTGCCAGGAACCAGATATGTACACATAATTACTTCATTCTCTACACTGGCACCAAGTTACTTCAGTTGAGTGTTGGAAATGTCTCTGTTTTGGGTCTGCAATTCAAAATTTTCAGTCAGTTCCCATGATGATGTTTTCTTCTTGTGTCTCCTACATTATTTTTCTGCAAAACAAATAATTGTATGTCTGGGACCAACATGCCACTGCTTTTGCTATTCTTTCCTGTCACGCCATCCAGCACACCCATTAGCCAAGAGTTCCACCCATTCTTACAGGCTCCATTGTTACCAAATTCAGCCTATTTTATTGCGCCTGTTTCTAATTTCTTCTTCTGAGTTGGCATCCAATCCAGTCCTGCCAGAGTGACTAGAAATCTGAAGCATTACCACTTTCCTCCTGTGGGCTATGTCTCCATCCTGAACAGTGATTATGAACAGAGACTCTCAGCCTGCTTCTCCTCCACCGTGGATACCTTGCTATTTCAGGTCTAGATCCATGGAAAGGTGTTAAGTGCTTTTCAGCTTCCAGTCTTGCTCTCCACCCCATGGCTGTTGAGGCCATCTACAGTGCAAGCCTGATTGGATCATTTGGCTGCATAAAGCCCTCCGGTGCCCTCCAGTTGCCTACAATCTAAAATGCATAAATATTGTTCTTCTGGAAATGATAGATAGATACTGAGTCTCAAAAGATGCTGTTTATCTCTGAAGAGGCAGAGGTTGTTGGGAGACAGCAGATTTGGAGGACTGTTGTGCAGACACTGGCCAGTAGGCTTCCTTGGGGGCTTCTTGGTATTTGAATATCTACTGTTGGTGGTGGTTCACTAATGGTTCACTGGGGCCATGACAGAGGGCTTTTGTAAGAAAACTCTTCCTCTAGTCTTGTCTCAGTGTCACAATCATGATCCATCTCACACCAGATATCATCTGCTTCTTTGACCATGAAGTGAAGTTTTGTTGGCCCCCCAGTCTGTTCCCTACATGAGTGTGACATAAAGGACTCTAGCTTTTCTCAAAATAAATACATGTTAAGGCCCTTTTTCTTTATCTAATATTCTTTTTATTAACTTTTTCCTTTTTTATTTTTAAACAAATATTTACTTGAGAGAGTATAGCAATAATTGATATAACATTAGAAGTAGTATTTATTTAGAAGACCAGAGTGATAGGTATACCAAGCATGGTTTATACATTGCTATCCTCAGTGTATTTGTTTAGTTCATAGATATCAGTACATATAGATAGTCGGGATGCAAATTCTACCGATTACCTGCTAGTTTCAAAAACCTATTGGAGATTTTTTAGGACGATTGACATAATCTTTATCTTTTATATATAAATGCATGATTTTGCCCCTACCATATTTCCTAATTTTTCTCATTTCTCTTCACTGTTTGATCCTTCAATTCCAATTTTCCATTTAACTATATTATACCTTTCCATTTTTATTTCTTCTTTTGAGTTCTTATATTAGGGAGACTATATGACATTTACACATGTAGGTCTGATTTATTTCACTTAAGAGTATATGTTCAAGATATATCCACTTACATGAAGGCTTCGAGTTTATTATTCTTTAGAGCTGAGTAATGTTCCATCGTATAAAAACGCCACATCTTTTTCAATCATTCTTCAGGTGATGGGCATTTTGGTTCTTTCCACGATTTGGCTATAATAAATTGTGCTGCTATAAACATAGGTGCACAAATATCACTATGATACATTTTCAGTTCTTCTGGGAAAATTCTGAGTAGGGGGATAGCTGGATTAAATATCGCTATAATTTTGTAAATAGTTAAGTTCCTCAATCTCTGAGTAATGATGACACTTTTTCCACATTCTGTAGGGATTTAAAGTTTAGAATATCAACAACTGATGGAAAATACCTATTTCATGTTATGTCTAAGGTATCTGATATTCAGAAAGATAGTGATGTTAAGCTCAAGTGCCCATGTTATAGGGAATATCATTAAGCTTCTCTTCTGGAAGGTTAACAACTTAAGTTGGCAGACCAAATAACTAGAGAAAAAGAAGGGATACAAGAATAGTCAATATTCTGGTTCTAGCCCTTCAAGGTCAGTGAGGACACAGGACATAAACGAATGTGTACTGTAATGGCCTATAACTCATTGAAGTCCCAAATTTCAAGTGATCAGTGATGTACAGTGTTCCCAAGGAGAGTCAGCATTCCCAGAGAAAACATTCTCTCAAGCCTTCACAGAGAGCAAACTGGTCAAGCGATGGCCATGATTCATCCAGATGGCTGAAACTGACAAAAGTTCTGCAAACCGCAGTACATGGTTTCAGGGTAAATCCTGAGGGGACCTGACTGACTTTGTCAGATACAAAAGTTACTTTTTTTTTTATAATATAGGCCTTGCTTTATTTTTGTCTTAACCATCCAGCAGAAAAGTCTAACCACAGGTATAAAAACGAGAGCCATACTAATATGCTAAGTTGTAAAAGGCTCAAGACAACAGCATCCAATAATGCTAGATAAGCTGATAATCCACTACTGTTGTGGACTATTGGACTATATATACAGCTAATTTCTTTTTGTGCAGTGAAAAGAAAGATCTGTACTAAGGATGTTTGGACAAAAAATCATGTTCCCTTCTTGTACTCTGAACAACTGCAACAAAGACAATATGCAATGTATTAATTATTATAGAAAATAAAAATTAGGAAAAAGGTAAAAAAATAAAAATATATTACACAGCAAAAAACCACAGATATTAAGGACATTTTGCATAAGAAAATGTTCTTTATCATGTGACAGTACTGCATGTTGCAGAATATTTGAGTTCACCGGCCCCTCATGCTAAATGATAGTCATTTTCCCCAGATGCTGAGATACCCTAAAACAAGAAACAAAAAAACAAAGATCTTTGTGTACCTAGTGCCACACAGGGCATAATGGGACTCTCCTACTTGGCTTCTACACCTGCGTGGCATACTGCTGACATCTCCTAAATTGTTTTCTTTTCCTGAGAGTGTAATGAAGAACCAAATTCACTTGGTATCCTCCTGTCAGTGCTCTTTCTCTTCATTTGCTGTTATGATTGAGCTTGCAGGCTGGTATCACATTGTTAGGCTTGAAATCAGTTCCATCGCTTACAGGGAATGATCTTCAACATGGGCATGACCTTGAACAATTACTCCTCCTGTGTGTCTGTTTTCTCATTTTAGAACTAAGGCTAAAAATATCTAGCTCTGCAGACTTCTGTGAGCATCAGGTAAAATGAAGTATGTAAGGTGCTTAAAACACTGTCCGTGGTCAGGGTCAAGGTCACTGTGGGGTCATGATGACAGTGCTCATCACAAGCATGATGGTTCCTGAGCACAAGGTATATAGCTGAGTAAGAAGTTGAAGGTGACACATATGAATGTTCTGGCAAACAGAGAGGCAGCTCGGTATGTGTAGGTAGTTGCCTGGGTGGGAGTCAGTAACTCCTCTGGCCCCTTGTCCACTAATTACTATTTGACCTTCAAAGTGTCACTTCACTTCTCTTCTGTTCTCTAGAAAATGTTTGCATTACATGGTGTTAAACAGATCAAACAGCATAAGGGTTGAGAAGTAACTTCATAGTTTGATGATCCATAATTGATGAACCTATGTAGCACTAGGTACTTCCTATTCTTGCTTTGAAAACCTCTCCCTGCCACTGGGAGTGTGCACTCAATAGAAGTTTTTTGGGCAGCATCCACTTATGTGGTAAAAGGTAGAGTGTTCTGCGTGAGCTGGAATCTCTCCCTAAGACCGTCTTCCTGCTCATATGCCAAGTAAGGCCTTTGGGCATCTCCTCCTGAGAGCTCATGTCTGCTGGTGGATAGCCTTCCCTACTAGTTCCCCAAGACCCCCACTGCTACCCATCACCAGTATCATGACTGGCATTTGTCTTCCCACAGCAACAAAGGAGAGAGAAGGAGCTGCGGAAGCAGCAGGAGAGGGAGCAACGACGGCACTATGAGGAGCAGATGCGCAGGGAGGAGGAGAGGAGGCGTGCGGAGCATGAACAGGTATGGCAGGAGGGGAGCACCACAGCAGTCTGGGTCTGTGCCAGCACTGGGCATTTTGGGGCAGTGGGTCACCTCCTGTTAGGATGGCTCAGTTCAGATTTTTGTTATTTCTCAAGCAACTGTTCTCACCTATTCAACAAGTCAAATGCACAGCCTTGGCAATGCACCTTTATTCAACTTGCCCCCCCCCCCCGCCCAGGCAAGTCTCCTGACTTGCCCAGGTCCTCTGACCCTCCACCATGGGTTTCTGATTGAAGGGTAGCACTGAGGCATGAAAATGAACCAGCTCTTACTCTTCCATTACTGCAGAGGAGCCTTTCTATTCCTATAAGCTCCAGAACCTGTGATTGGAATCATGGCCTCCAGTCCCTCTCTCTTTGGAGGATCCCATCCTGACAAGTGAAACGATAGGATGGTTATGTTGCAAAGATAGGGCACAGTAGCATCCCATGATTGTTTTATCCTTGCTGCTCACAAAAGCCTCAGGACTTTGTAGCATTGTTAATTCTTGATAGTCCATAAACAGAGGAACCTGTGATGACAAACTTTAAAATGTGGCTGGGTTTATTAAAGCCAAATAGTAGCAGTGGAGTGGTGAGCCCTCTCAGCCAGCTGTTATAAGCAGAAGGCTGTGCCTTTGACTATTTTGAAAGGCTTTGGCTTCGATGTGGCATTCTCTTTCTGTTTTGTGAGGAGTTACCGGGTATTTTTCGCCTCCTTCCTTCTACACTTTATTTGGCAGCTCTTTTCACCTTTGAAATTACTGGTTCTTTTTCTCTCTTTCTCTCTTCCTGTTCTTCCGAATTCTGTGTGCGGCCTACCTCTCCAGGAATACATCAGGCGACAGTTAGAGGAGGAGCAAAGACAGTTAGAGATCTTGCAGCAACAGCTACTGCATGAACAAGCTCTACTTCTGGTAATGGGAAAGCCATGAGCTAGCTGACCTGGTCTGTGCTCAACCTGTGTGTGTCTGTGTGTCCTCCTGCTAACATGCTACATACAAGAGCAGTTCTGCAAGTGTTGTGAACCTCAGAATGTCATAGATTCTTAGCATTTCCTTAATATACTCTTAATATACTTAATACAATTGCAATGCATTCTTTATTAACTTCATCTATTTGGGAGACTAACATGAATCTAGCCTTATAAGTTTAGACTACTGGCCAGCCAGATAGCTCAAGAGACTAAAGCATCTGCTTGGCAGAGCACGGTGCCCAGTGTGCCATGCCAGCCCTACCCCTGGGGCATGCTGAGACAGTGACTAAGACTGGACATGGTGGCATGCTTCTGTAATCCCAGCACTTGGGAGGCTGAAAATAGGAGAACCACTACAAGTCTGGTCAATATAGTGAGACCCTGTACACTTTGTATTAAATTCATAAAAAAGTTTAGACTGCTACCTAGACCCATTGTGCTTATTGCCTAGTAATTTCTGAGGCCATTTATAACATGCAGGAATACAATCACAGCAGAACTGCAGCTCTTCCACAAAAACCCACTCAACTCTGTAGTCACATTTCATCTGCAGACGCTTCATTTTACTCTCATGATGGGAACATTTTGTGTTCCCTGTCCACTTGAAGCACTTTTTTATTATTATCGCACTGCTTTCTAAATGGTCTTCTTGGTGTATTTTTTTAATGGAACTTTTTATTCAGTGGCATTTTGATATGTTTTAGTACATACATAAGCTTGCTAATGGTTTTTATCTGTCCAAGTTTTATTAAACAAAAGATGATTTAGGTACCATCTCTGGCAGTTTATTTAGTTTTGTACTTAATTATGCATGTTTGAGTGATTTAATTACTAAATTAGGAAGTGAATGACTTCTTATAGGGGTTGTGTGCCAACCATACAAATATCCTCATTATTGCCATTTTCTCAGTTGTGATTCATGAGGGATAAGTCACTTTGCAAATAGTGTTGTTCTGTAAGCAATAATGTTTTCACTAAATGACATGTTCTTGCATGGATGTTAATACAAGACTGGAGCTTATTTCTGTGCACACCCTGACATCCTCCAGTAGTCCTGTCTGAATGTAAGGTCATTTGTTACTTAGCCTCATTTTACTTTCATCTTGTGCTTCGGTCCTACTGCCCAGTGGTTTCCTTGTAGTCATTTGGTCCTTTCTGTACTCCTCTTTCCTGACCCGGGCAGGAATATAAACGCAAGCAACTGGAAGAGCAGAGACAAGCAGAAAGACTGCAGAGACAGCTAAAGCAAGAGAGAGACTACTTGGTTTCCCTTCAGCATCAGCGGCAAGAGCAGAGGCCCCTAGAGAAGAAGCCACTGTACCATTACAAGGAAGGGATGAGTCCTAGTGAGAAGCCAGCATGGGCCAAGGAGGTAAGCACATGAGGGCAGCCGTGCCGTGTTAGCCAGGCTCGGCCATCAGGACCTTGGTCACAGCAGAGAGTCTAACCTACCACTGTACGTGGATGGGGTTCATTGAAAGCTATGGCTTGCTTCTTGAAAAACCAGGACGTCACTTCCGTAGACAAATGACAAGGCATCTTCATTCCACTCGTGGTGTGTGTGTGTGTGTGTGTGTGTGTGTGTGTGTGTGTGTGTGTGTGTTTGCAAATATAGTAGATTTTTGTAGGCAAGCACAGGAAGTTAAAAAAATCCTTTTTTCCCCTTTGAGTACAGGTGCATTTGTGACCTGAGGCCTCTTCCTTGGAAATATGTGATACAGGATATGGGAGACTCCAAGCAGAGACATTTCCTGTCTCTGTGGACGCTGTTACTGGTCATAAGCATCACCACTCACTGCCTTTCTCACCATGGTACTCACAAGTGAACAGTGGACCTGTAACACATCACCTTGATTCACAAGAGACCAGAGATCACTCACATACTGCACGTACTTCCCAAGTGATGGTCCTCATTGGTTTAATGGCCAGGCTGTTGGAAGGGTTTTCAAGAACTTGACTCTGTGATGAACCGATTTAAAAATCTAACTAAAAGCTCTTGGAAGTGGAGAAAAAAAGATGATTGCCAAATGAGTGCCTGCCATACAAAATTTAACTCCACCCATGATCAGTCACCCTTTCAAGAGTCATTGTGTCAGGGTGTAGGCTGCACCCGGTTTTTCTCCTGTGTCGTTATTTGTGCCCCCTAGTGACTTCCTTTATTTTCTTGTGACTGGAGCTAGGCATTTAAAAGAATCTTTGGGGTTATTTCAATTTTTTATCTATCTTCATTAGGTCTTTGTAGATAGAGTTTTCTCAAGTTATCTAGACTACAATTATCACCAAAATGAGATTTCTACAAAAGATTCTATTTTTATAACTTTAAATTTTTTTTCTATCCTATTTTACATCCACACAGAAAAAGCTTGACATGATGTCGTCTTATTGATAATCTTCCTGGTTAAAAAGGAAGTAGAAATTTGAGAACAGATTTTTCTCCTTAAATTTTTTCTTACATCTTTATATGTTATTTAAACTCTTTATAATGATTGGATGCAATTGTAATGAAAAGAAAAAGCATTTTCTTTTAAGTATTAAAATACTAAATCTGGAAAAAAATTATTTTGGAATAATTTTGGTCAGTTTTTCTTACAATCTACAAACATGATTCATAGTTAGCCCTTTAACAGCTGCCTTTTTCACTTAATCAGCAGTTCAGTTTTGTGATCCTACTCCTAGGTACAGCAATGACCCCTTAATAATTCACCCACTCTTCCAGGTAAGCAGAATCATTATGCTGTGGTGCACAATCTTCCTCTACCAATAAGTCACTTGCTAGCCAGGCCAAGTAAAGGTCTTCAGCTAAGCCAGACCCACAGCTCTTCACTGTGACAGGTATATAGAAAGCTGAGAAACTGGTCACTAGAAAGCTAAGGCCAGTAGCACCTGCAGGATTGAATGGTTCCTGATTGGAACTCCTGTTTGAGCATCACTTATAGAAGAAACCAGCTTGTCCTATTAGGCTTTGTAAGGAAGAACTAAGAGTCCTAGCAAACCTCAATGACCATAGTGAGTTGGCCAGAATACTCTCGAGCTTAAAGATGTAATGCAACTCCAGAGTTAGGATCTAAGGTCATGTGGGTGTCTTCCAGCAGTTACAAAGTGACAAGCCCCTACGTGTCCATGAGAACAGTTAACGAGGACCTAAGAGATGGATCTCAGGCTAGGAGGGGTATGAATTCACTGCATCTGCGATTGCCTGGTCTTTAGCATTCCCAGCTAAACACATGAGTTTAGAAAAGGCATGCCTGCAGATCCTAAGAGGGCAAGGAGTCCTAGCAAGGCATCCTAGAATTCCGTTTCTCCCCCAGGAAGCTCCCTCATGCACAGGTGTACCAGAGCAGGAGGGAGAGCATGGAGCAAGAGCTCCACTTCCTTTCTTCAGCTTCTACCTAGCTCTTCTGATTGAAACTTGTTCACTTTGATTTCATTGATTCCCAGCTGCTGTTCACCTCATCATTATGTTTCCTGGCATGTCCTCTCTATTTAGAACTAACTTGGTTCTCACACTCAGAAATCCTGGACTTCCTGGAGACAAATCTGTTCCAATGCCTCCAAGGCTGCTCTCTAGATTTCCTAACTTTCCGGTGCTTCCAGGGCAGGTTTCTGCCGATGAAAAAACCTTGCAGTGGGGTGTGCAAACAACATGCTGTATCACCAAGCACTCAAAAATTGAGTGTCCTTGGAATGTCCTTGGCCTCCCCTAGTGGGTGATGCCGTCTAACATCACTGGCTTGCTAGCAACTGATGCTCCTCCTTGGCCTTCACACACTTGCCAGTGTGTGGGGACATGCTGTGAGGACTGTGTATAGTCCTCTCCTCCTGGATGTGGGTAACGTAAATTAGCTTGCTACTAATCATCAGTGTACTCATGAAACAGTCTGCAAGCCTTAGTATATTTTAGAAGAAAGAAAATACATAGGTAAAATACAGAGCTAAATGTAGGATTGCAACAACCAGTGTACAAGTAAGGATGAGTTATTGTCTGCCTCGGTTTGGTTCAGTTTTTTTAATGTCTACTTCGTAAACTGGGAAGAAAGATATGTGTGAGAAGCTCTATCTTCTTGACCTTTTATTGCTTCTCATGAGCAATATGCACACTTTTCTTCTACAGCATTATTTATGGATCTGTTTTCTAGTATTATGAAGGTGGAGTTCAAAGCAATGAAATGCTAACATGTTTCTGGACCTCAGATATGAGTAGAATTTATAGCTTATCAGTATCTTAACTTGGCAACTATTAAGAAAACCTAAATCAGTTCTCTGGAAGTAGGATAAAGGGGGTACCATTTTCTTTTTCAAATGCCTACATTTCTGAGATATAAATTTGAAAACATCCTTACCAAGGAATAGTGAGTAACTGTACCCATTCCACTGTCTTCTTTGACATTGGGTCTGGTCATTTGGGGTCCATGTGCCAAGGAAGAACCACTCATCCTTTTCCCACTCTGTATTCTGATCCAGCATTGCCTTCTAGCTCTGCTTTATACTATCTTATCAACGTCTTCTTTTCCATCTTTCAGCGTTGTTTCCTCTACTTTGCTTTCTTATTCCAAATCAGTAATTTTTCATCCGCAATATCCTGTTGTTACATTTAGCCCTGTGTATTTATCTCTTCATTTTGTAAAATGGAAGAGATTCTTGCCTTTCTCATTACTTTTCTGATTAATTTGTTTAATGCAATTTAAACAAATCAAAGAGCTTGGTCATTTATAAACCTTGTTGTGTTGTTCCCACTCACTTTTTTCTGAATATTATATCTGTCCTGAATGGAGTACTGGCTTTCATTTTCAAATTTCAGGCAGAAAGAAACATTAATGTCTGTATTAAAAGAATAAAAGGGTAATGCTCTATTTTCGAAGTCTCCACCATTTCTGGATTGGGATAGGAGTCATATTTGTTCTACGAAAGCATCAGTATGATATGTTCAATATAAGCTGAATGAGAATGTTTCTTTCTCATCTTTGGATAATAAAAATTCCTTTTGCTTTCTGCTGTACCTCAATAAGGCATTTCACTTTCCTGGTGTGGAAGAAATTCTGTACACTCCTCCTTCCCACTACCCATGCCTAAAAAACTTCTGCACCAACACACACACACACACAGTAGTAATGCTGCATGGGATTGTATTGTAATTTTTAACACTCCATCATGTATTTTTTTTGAGATGCAGAACAGTCATCTGGCCTTAGTTTTATTTGGCAAACAATAATCTGATCTGGGCCAAGATCTTTATTTTTCATCACTCTATTGGATTTTGAAATCACTGTATGTAAAAATTTCTTCACGTGCATTTTACCATTCATTGTTTTTTCCCTTTTTGTATAGTTGCTCTATATGAGCTCCCACATTACCACTTAGGGGGTTTACAGATCTGCTCCTACTGGTCCTAAATTTCTGCCTATGCTTCTTGAGATTTAACATTAAAAAAAAAAATCTAGAAGAAAATAGAAGGGTGTATGTTTTGAGTTCAAGTTCTTCTTTTTCTTGGCCTATTCCCAGGGTGGGTCTCCTGGCTTCCCTGGGATTCAGCACCCTGCTTTCTGCTTCAAAGGAGGGTCCTACGCACTCGTGTATGTGCACACACCACTGAAACAGTAGGCATTGTACAAAGGCAAATAGAGTACATTGCACAAAATACGCATCTTTTGTTCCCTCAGCCATTGCCACCCACTAATAATGAGTGCTTTTTCTCCATTGCCTCTTGATTTCAGTTTCACATGAAACTGTTCGTATGCATCTCCATCTTCTCATCCACCTCTTCCAAGTGATGAGAATTTATTTCTCACCTGAGGTTGTTAGTGGTTTGCTTTATTTATTTTTAAGTTATAAGTTTCATTCACATGGATTCTATGCTTCTTGGATATAAATCTTATAAAATTATTCTAGTCTCTTATCTTTGGACAAAATTGAATTTTAGGCATTTTATGTAAGTCTCCCCAGTGCTCAGAAGTGCCCCAAGAGAAGAGATAGCCCCATTACTCAGTAATGGTCTGCCCGCGTGGCCACACATCCATGTGACTCAGCCCTTTATGTGCCAGGGAACATGAGGTAAAACTGTCTAGTGACCACTTAAAAGTTACTTACTGATTTCTTTCTTTTGCACCATCATTGCCAGAAAAATGCAAGAAGATACAAGCTAGTTGGTGCAGTGACAAGGAAAAAAAAATTCCATGCAATTATGTTTAATCATTTAATTCAGCAACATAAGGCCTTTTAAGACTGACATAGACCCAAAAACCCAACATCATATATTATTAAAATACTCCCATATTACATTCTAAGAATACTTTTACTGTCAACTTTCTTGCAATCAGTTCTACAGTTTTATTTTGAAAGAATCAGTGGATATTTATTATTATGAAGTAAGCTAATATACTAACAAATTATTTTCAATGTATAAATCAGCTTGACGTGATATTCATATGTTTCTCTATATGCTTACATTTTTATTTATTTTTAAATATGTTGTGACTCTTATAATCATCACATTTAATTTAAGATCTTCTATATTTATGTTGTCAAGATACATTTTATAGGTTTTAAAAGAATCCAGTGGACATCTCAACCTTGGCTCAAACAAAATTTTACATCTTAGACTATTCTTTTCCTTTTGCCCTGAAATGTTATAGCAATATTATAGCATTTTTGCAAAGGTGATTGAAACCAAAGTTATTTTAGTTTGCATGTTAAAACAATTCTTTCAATGAGAAAGTTTGGTGTGGTGGTGAAATTTATTGATCTCTGTTAATCTTTTGCCGTACTAATCCTGTTAATTAAAAATCCTTTGTAACATTTACAGTTGTTTCAGCACCTACACACTCTATGCCTAATGTTACTAAAACACTTTTCAAGTGGTTTTCCTGATATTTTACATCTTCTTAGCAGCAGGAAATTTGAGCAGATGCTCTCCTAATTAGCCTTTTGTGAGTATTCTGATGTAAATAGAAGCATGTTTTGATTGGGTCCCATTTTTAATGGTACCTTTACTTATTCTTCAGGGCAAGGTCTACTTTCACTTTGTCCCATTCATATATCTCCCTTTCCATGCATAGACACATATTATCTGAAACCAGGGGACCGCCATCTTCCTGGTATCAAAATATTCAGCATGGCGCAGCTCCAGATCCACCATCCGGCTTTATCACTATGAAGCACCGCTTCCAACCTCTGGCTTGGTATCTTTATTCCAATACTGGAGATGATCTTTGCTGTGAAGCACCTGGGCACATCACCTCCTAAAGAAGTACCCCACTTTTCTGCCCTATTCAATCAGGATATATTTTTCTTGAGACAAGATATAGCTGAGGGTATAGCTCAGGGGTAGAGTACTTGTCTAGCCAAACACTAAGGCCCTAGGTTCAATCCCAACCCTGAAAAAAAAAAAAAAATCAAAATTAAGAAACAGTGTTTCAAAAAGATACAACCTGTATAGCCAAGATGCATCATTTTTCAATCTTCTCATAGATTTTTCAAATTTCTTTGGATAAACTCTAACCCAGATAATTAATCACATTGGGCCCATCCCTGAAATAATTTATGAAGTGTAACAATTGGTTAATTATACATTTTAGTATCTGCAGACTGAAACATACTAATGACAGAATTTACTGTGCAAACTGACAGAAAACAGGATTTTTTCCAGGTGTACATTAGTAACATCTATACATAACTAAGCCAGTTCATTATCTGTGACAATCAGTACTTCACTCACTGGTCTGTCCCCAACTTTAGGTCTCCTGTGACCATGGTTCTAATCCTGTCAAGGATGCTTGCTTTTCTTGGACATTTTTATCAGTTGCCAAAAGAAATACCTTCAAAATGATTACTTTCAAGACAAAGTCTTTTCTACTGTTTCTTTTTAGTGTGCTATTAATATGTATTTAAAACTGAGTATATTTTACAGTTAAAAATGATACCAGTGATTTGAAGTATTCCCCATTCTCTGCATGCATTTTGTTCCTGAACTTAGGATAATTTATGGCTAGGTTGTAGAGAGCCAGGTGTTTATCTGAACTGTGCCGGAATCTCTTAGCTTCCTGAGCTCAGACATCAGTGGTTGGGATAGTAGGAGTTCACAAAATAAGACATGTGTATGCATGTCATTTACCTATTAACAGTATTACTCAGAAATAAGAAAATTGCTAATATCTGATGGCTCCAATTGTCTAGAAATATCTTTTTTTTTAAGAGTCTGATATTTGGAAGCCAGTACATTTCATTCCTTTGTCTTAGCGTATCTATCACTGTCTTCACAGGATATTTTCTTTGTGGTTTTATGTCAAGGATAGGTTTTTTCATAGTGAGGCTCCTCAGCCTCCCCAGTGCTGGGATTACAGGCATGTGCCACCTCTCCTGGTTTTGGGGCCAGCACAGGGCACCTGGGGTTCCACGGCCAAAACAACATCTGGTACCAGGGATCAAACTAGGGTCTTTGTGCTTGCCAGGCAGATGCTTAGAAAGCCAAGCTATAATTGTTCTTTTGCTTAATGCAATAGCTGAATAATTATGACCAATGCAATACTGTACACATAAGGCACACAAAGTGTATGTGCACTTCTTTATATTTCTAGCTTTTTCCACTTTATTTGGTGTGCAAAGAGCTTCTGGAATATGGAATTTCAAATCCAAAGTCAACTGGATGCCAGATATATGTACCTTACCCAGCAATGGCCAGGGAAGAGATACCAGAACCATCCTCAGTAGAGGCAGAAGGGATGTCTCTATTTTGTGACATGTCTTTATCTTGCCTCACATATTAAATATTTTAGGTTAATATGACATCTTTTAAAAAAGTTTTATTCTGTATCACCTACTGAGTCTGCCTTGAGAAAAATTCAAAATGGATAGGGAGTGTGGGAAAGAATAGCTTCTGAATTTTTATTTCAAATCAAGCATTAAAATTAGAAAAAAATTAATTGCTACATAAAAATAGGCAGGCAAACTTGAAAATTAAATCAGCAGAAGAGAATAAGAGGTCACTCACCAAGGTAGGGAAAATGGTGGCCATAACCTGCCAGGTTTAGAAAGTGTGGCAGTCAAATTGACCTAAAGAAAAATAAGATGGGGGTTAAAAAAAAAAAAAAAGGAAGGAAGGAAAAGAAAAATAAGATAGGCCTGTAGGAAAGTCTTATATCTCTGGAAGCTGTCTACAATCCTACATCATATGTTGTAGTCTATATCTTGCTGATGTAAGTTTCCCTTTAAAATTGTCTTCTGCAACAGTCTATTGTAAATAGGTACCAATGGCAACTTCTACCTATTGTAACAGGGCACCTCTGGTACTGTGACCCATCCTTTCAGAGTGCTTGGGCTCAGCTGCCTGCTTTGAGCTAAGAGACCCTAGAGGACAGAGAAGGATAAGGGAATGGAATGGCCAAGAGGAGAGAGGGTGGGAGGTAGAGAGAAGAGAAGGGAAAGCAAGAAGGAGCTCCACACGTGCAGATTTAGGGGAGAAGGAGGGATCCAGCAGTGGAGCCCAAGCTGGGAATGGAAAGAATGAGGAGGAGCAATGTATTTTAGGGAGCAGGGAGCAACAATTGAAAAATCAAGAGCTAAAGAGAAAAAAAGAAAATGACACAGGAAGTCTGTGGAAGACAGGCCATATTCATTATGCAGGCAGCCTGGAACTCCTACTTGCCTATCAGCAGTCATGTGAGGAAGTAGAGTGTTTGTGCACTTAGTGTCACCCTCTTGTCAGCGCTCCCTGCATTTCTTCCCCTTCCTGTCCCATGAGTCAACCCAGTGCAAGCTGCTGTTTTCCTCCAAGTAATCCAAATGCCTGCTGCACTTTCCTTTGACTATCCAGGGTGCAAACTGTCTCGTGCCTGAGCCCGTGGCTCTGTGACCATCAGCAAAATATCTGGGTCAGTGAAAGATAGATGTAGCAAGCCCTGACTTCTGGGCTAACTAAATTAAGATGATATATAATAGAAAGGCACTGGTTTGTGTGTTCTGCACTACTTTTTTAAAAAATCTTTTTAAATATTTGATACAGGGTCTTGTGCTACACAGCTCAGACTCATAGTGACTCTCCTGTCTCAGCCTCCCCAGCACTGGGATTACAGGCCAGAAAAGTGTGCCTGGGGTTTCAGGGCCAGTGTGGCATGTAGTGCCCAGAATCAAACCCTGAGTCCTTGCACTTGCCAGATAGGCACTTAGACCACCAAGCTATCTCCCCAGCCCATGTTCTGCACTTCTGCTGTTGCTAATAGCGTTTGCTCTAATTTTAAAAATTTTTAAAAATTGATGGACCAAGCATTTTGCAACTTATTAATGCACAGAAAAAAATGTGAAATTTGGGCTGGAAGAGTTAACCAGACAAACACAAAGATAGCTGTGCCAGTGACCACAGAAAGTCCTTCCTAGGAAATGAATTGATTTCTTTTTTTTTTTTTTTTTTTTTTTTTTGTGGGACTGGGGTTCAAACTCACGACCTTGCACTTGCCCAGCAGGCACTTGTGCCTCAGAGCCATCTCCCCAGCTCCCATGATTTCTATCCACTGAGTTTCTCTCCTCCTTTGGCTTGCAGGTGGAAGAACGGTCAAGGCTCAACCGGCAGAGTTCACCTGCTATGCCTCACAAGGTTGCCAACAGGATTTCTGACCCCAATTTGCCCCCAAGGTCGGAGTCCTTCAGCATCAGTGGGGTTCAGCCTGCTCGAACACCCCCTATGCTGAGACCTGTTGATCCTCAGGTACAATTTGTTGTGTTTCACTGGAGACGTGGGTGTACTGTAATATGTATTAAAAGCCTAGGGAATTATAACATGGATTAGAGCCTGAAGTAAACTAGATGTGACACAGAACTTATATATGAGGTGTCACTGAATTTTCAGGGTAGAAGAGTAGAAGAAAAAGGAACTACACAGTTAACTTTGATTCAACTATAAAGGCCCTTCTTGGAGAATCAGCCTCTCAGAAATTCTAAAGAGTTTCTGAAAAACATGTGGACAAGCAGATGCAATAGTTTAGCAATTATTAATAATTACCAGAACTAAAATTTACATAGAACATGATAACAAACCTCTCAGAGCTTTCAGTGATACATATAGCCCACTAAGGCACACATGCCATAGATTTGCCACTCCTACTACACATCTTTGCAGCACAGAGCACATATACATGGACAGCTTGTGTGCCTTGAGACTTGGGCTGGAGCCTGAAACTGGAAAAACATATGATGGACTTGGTAAGTTAAAATTGCACCTTCAGACTTGATAGAAACACAGACCTGCTAATCAACGATAGGGTAGGGTCTGGCTGACTGAGATTAACGGTCCTTCCAGGTGATCCTGTTGCATGTCAGAGTCTGCAGATCACTATTATGAGCTACTTGGTAAGAAACCAGATGACTCACTGTTAGGAAAGGGGAAAGTTTCTGAAGTTCTATGGGATTTTTAAATTATGTCACTGTGTATCTCAGAAATGAAGTACATTATGAGATAGAGTTTAGAATTCTATAGAACAATAAAAGTGATACAGTTTTTTTTCTAGCATTAGCCAGCTTAACATATCTTCCCCTTGACTGTTTTTATGTTCTTTCATGCCTACATTTCAAAGAGACATATTTTTACATGAACTTCTCTTATGACACACAAATATCCTCCTTTTAAAACCCTTATCTTTGCTTTTATGGTGTACTTTTGCCCTGTAAAAGTGCAGTACTAGAGAAAACTTACTTTCTGAAAGTGACTAAGAACTGAAAATGTAGATATCCAGTGACAGCTGACTAGTTGAACATTTTCCAGGCACTTCAGTTTTTGTTTTTAGATTCTTTTTTTAACAGTAGATTGTGCTTCATACTAGATACTTTAATGGGGTTTGTTTTAATAATTAATTTACTATGTTTAACGTTATTTGGTATCAACGTAAATTTGACTTGTTTTGCTCTGGTTTAAGTGTAACACTTAGTAGAGCTACAGTTCAAGGATTTCCTTTGAATTATTATTAATGACATTCCAACTGAAACTTCAAACTCAGAGGAGTTTGATAGGTCCCTGTACAAAACAGACACTAAGTTAATGTTGAACTAGTAGTTCAAAGAGTGCTCTAGATTTTTTTCCCAGACAGGTATACTGAACACCTTCCATAGGCCAGGCAGAAATCTAAGCAGGGGGACCTGATGATGAACGTGACTTCCAAAGCTCTTGTCTCCAGGGATCTGAGCTTCCTGAAGTAAGACAGGCTTAACTAGTCATTAAATACAGTGAAGTGTGGGCAGCTTACCAGGAAAGGTGCATCTTCTATCCACATTTAATGTCTTCTTGTGAGGCCCACAGTTTCACTGAATGACCGCCTGCCTTTAAATACCACCACAAGGGATATTTAATAGTTTAGTGAGAGCTAGGACCATAGGAAGAAGTACGCTAGGCATGTAGACTGTGAGTATAAAATAGTGGGGCTTCTATCCAGGCTCCCACACATACCAGCTTTGCAGCTGAGGGTGTAGCTTAACCTCTGTGCCTTATAGAGTTTATGTGCGAAGTGAAGGAAATGGTTGTGTCCACATCATGGTGAATTCAGTGAGTTCACAAGAAGTCAGATACTTAGAGAAGTTTCTCTTTTACAAAGCAATTGTGCTTTCTAAATTCAAAGTTAGAGAATGAAAAGGAAGAGGTTTATAATATTATTTAAAAATGCCTATAAATTGTATTGTATTTCTGGTGAATGAATATTCACTAAATATAGTTACTGTTAGCTTCATCACGCTGTTCTGATGGCTTCTTGGAGTCCCAGGTAAATCATGTAACTTGCTGTCAGGAATGCTGGCTCAGTCTTACTGATATAAGTGGAAGATTCTGAAGAGCAATTAAAACTATGCCATAGATGCTGTAGTCCAGTTCTGATGTCATAAGACATTTTTCCTTTCAATTGATTAAGACCCTAGTGCATCTACTTTTGCTTCTAATAATGCTACTGTAATGTTGGCTTGTGCTTAGATTCCACAGCTGGTGGCTGTCAAATCCCAGGGACCTGCCTTGACCGCTTCTCAGTCAGTCCATGAGCAGCCCACAAAAGGCCTCTCTGGGTTTCAGGAGGCTCTAAATGTGACCTCTCACCGTGTTGAGATGCCACGCCAGAATTCAGATCCCACCTCTGAAAACCCTCCTCTTCCCACTCGCATTGAGAAGTTTGACCGAAGCTCTTGGTTACGACAGGAAGAAGACATTCCACCAAAGGTAAGGTTGCTACTACTGATGTTTATTACCATCATCATCACTACCACCATCATCATTATCATTTGTCATTATTATAAACACTATTGTATATCTTCATAGTAATAAAGAATGGGATAATGATCATGCACTATTCTTTTTCCCTCTTCATTCCCAAACTAAGGGCTGGAATATCATTTATCATCTCTAAAGGAACTGGGACTCAGGTAGTTTGGTTGACTTTTAAGTATATGGCCTGTATTCCAGAATTAGAACTCTCAATACAAGCATCCTGGACTATTTTTCAATTTATAAATACAAAACAATGGATATCTTCATTGGTGACTGAAGCTACATCTAGACAAATTGAGAACTTTCAATTAAAAAGAGAAAGGTGCATTGATTCCTATTGTTTAACCATAGAAAGTAAAACTAGATTTCACAGACTAAAGAAGCTACTATTACTCCTAGGATATTTTTAGATGGCTTCATTTAAGGAACACTCCTTTTGGGATAAGTCATGACTCAATCCAGCCTCCATTAACTACTGAAAATATAATTTCGAAGCAAAACATTTAGACTTCTGACTGGATAGAACAGTCCTGAGTTTTGAGGTTCTCTTCTTTTCTTAGCGTACACCAAGCTATTTCTCTTCTCCAGATATGCGTACGTTGCCATGTACTTGCTACAAGTAACCTATATAATTTTCAAAACCCTCAAGACATTTTTGTTTGAATTCTTCCTGGTTTAGGAATCCCCTTTGTCCCGAGCTCAGCATTGGAACCAGTGACAAATGGGTTGTCCCCAAATTTCCAAGGAATAATGTTATTATTAATTTCACATAATAATAACAGTTTTACTTAGGGATTTAGATATATTTTTTATCCTCTCCAAAGGATATTGCACCAGGACTTCCAGTATTTTGAACATGAACATAGCTGATAATTGCTTTTTTTTGTTGTCCTCATCTGTGGAAGCTGTGTTATTATCAGAAAAGATTTCCTAAGACCAAGCTTCAAGCTGGGCATGGTGGTACATGCCTATAATCCCAGCACTAGGGAGGCTGAGGCAAGAGGATAGATGTGAGTTCGAGACCAGTCTGGGCTACAAAAGTGAGTCCAAGGCCAGCCTGAACTGTATAGTGAGACCCTGTCTCAAAAAGACAAAAAAAAAAAAAACCAAACTTCAATGTAGAAAATAAGGTAGACACAGCTTACAGAGACTGAAAGGAGAAGCTATTTAACCATTCTAAAAACATATGTGCATGCATTTGTTTGCTTTGTTTTGTTTTGCCTTTTTGAGACAGGGTCTCACTATGCAGGCTGGCCTTAGCTCACTTGGAAACACAGGCTGGTCTCAAATTTGCAATGACCCTCCTGCCTCAGCCTCCTGGCTGCCAAGATTGGCAGGTGTGCGCCACCACACCAGGCTTACACACATGCATTTGTGATGCTAGGAAGGAAGACTAGATCAGTTTAAAGATTTAGGTTTTAATAATTCATTAGGTTCTTCTCTATAAATTCTTCTATTTACAAAAAGAAACAGGGAAAACCAATATTTAATTTAAATGGGTGATGACACTGAATTGGCCATTCTGCTTCACTTCACTGACATTGTGTTGAAATAAGTTATATTAAAAATTAATTTTCCAATCAAAACATGCCACTTTACACTGAAAGTAACTATATGAGAATTCATAATGTAATTCATTAAAATAGGCACTTATTTGGTACACTTACAGTTTGATTTTATTTTTTAAGAGTATGTATGGTACCTTGAATTCAACCTTCCTTACCAGCTAAACTAAAACACATTTTTGGATGGGACTTCACAGTCCTAATGGTACTCACTTGGGGTCTGTGAACATCCTTCCAGTATTTTCAGTATTAATGTTTTGTAATGAATTTTCTAATTGAGTGCTGTTTTACATTTGAGGATTTCAGCTAGTATTTTCAGGTTGACCAGAAATAAGCAGCACTTTTTGTAGTTTTCTGAGCTCCCTTACTTGTGATTGAATGTCCCAAGTTCTAGCCTGATAGCCCAGTTTTTCATCAGATTTCATGTTTTTTAGTTAGAATGGGAGATAAAAGTGAAAGTCTCCTTTATCACAGTGGTTCTTATTTGATGAGACTTTCAGTGGGGCAATACCACAAAGAGATTTCTGCTATCTAACCACTCTTGCTCCTCCAAAAGAGAAGTTAGTATCTTATAGCTTAGTAAAGCAAAATTATTTTTTTAAATTTAAGACATAAAATGATCTTGCTTAATGAATGTTAAGTGTGGCTTACTGCCTTTGTGCCACTAGACTCTTGTTTGGTTTTGTTTAGGGAATTTAATATTTCTTAAAGGACAGAAAGATAGTTCCATCATATTTCAAATTGCTTTTGTAACTTCATCAAATCTTCCAAGAAATGTAAGCTTTTCAGACAATAGTCTATGAAAGCTCTTTTATAGAAAATATTTTTTAATTCTGGCTTTCCCCCAGGTGCCTCAGAGAACAACTTCTATATCCCCAGCATTAGCCAGAAAGAATTCACCTGGAAACGGTAGTGCCCTGGGACCCAGACTAGGATCTCAACCCATCAGAGCAAGGTAAGGAAAGGAGGAGGCCAGGAAGAGGGAGGACTCTGCACCTACTAGTGTCATTATTCTTTCCTGAAAAGTGTCTGTGTTCTGAATTCACTTCAAAAGCATGCTGAGTTACCACCTGGACTACAGGTTTCCATGGACTAGAACACACGCTTTCAGTGGCTTTCCTGTGCAGTATACATGCAATGAATGAATGAATGATTGAATGAATGAATGAGACTATCCAGAAGGCCAGTCGAGTATACTTTAACTGACAGTTTTTAAAACCTGGGGTAAAATATAAACAATGTCTGGTTACAATATCTCAGAGCATTTACGTGAGAGACCATTCGATGGAATAAGTAGAAAAAATAGACTATTTTGGAATGGTTTTTATCAGGTCAAAATATTATTCCCTGGAAATATCTGGGAGAGTAAAATGCAGTTGCTAGGAAGATGGTGACTAATGACAGAGCTTCTGAAACCTGCCAAGCACAGAAAGACCAGCTCCAGAAAGAAAATCACCTCCTCAGCATTACGTAGAATCTCTGAAATACAGTTCTGCTTCCACTGCTGCTGTGTGTTCTCTTCCCTGATATTCCATCAGCCACATGTACTTTTTAAAATTTTTTTTTCTTGTTTCAGAACCTTTTTTGTTTGTTTGTTTGTTTGTTTATTCACTCATTTTTATGGCCAGCTCAGCCCGCCCTGAGGGCAGGGCTGGCACAGCATGTGGTGCCGGGGATCGAACTGCTGTCCCTGAAGCCACCCAAGCTTTCCGAAGCAGGCGCTTTAGACCACTGAGCCATCCCACCAGGCCCCAGCCACATGTATTTTTACAGATGGGCAGTTGCATTCACTCCTGTTCGTTGGTGTTGAGGTCCCTAGAGAAACCAGAAAGTAAATAACTTACAGCATCTGAGCTGATTGGATGTGGTAACAGATGTTGTTTGCTGCTATAGTTGCTATCGCTCATCAAGCTTCCCTCAGATTTTTCACGATGACTACAGCCCTTTTTAGGATCCACTAAAATAGCAAATGGCCTCTGCTGAGACTATAAAAAGAATGAGCTTGGGCAAGCTGGGATTTTTTTTTTTTTCCCCTTCATTGTGTTCACAGTAAGAGAAAAGAGAAACAGAGACAGAGACAGAGACAGAGACAGAGACAGAGAGACTGAGACTATATGGGGAAGGAAGCTTGTGGTTATTTGTACATATCTTTAAATGTGAAATGCTTTTGATGTTAAGACTTTTATTCTCTTCTTTACATGAAAAGCCTTACAAGGGGGTCACTTCATGAAAGGACAACTATACCAATAATACGCATCCCTTTAGGGCAGAGATGTGAGCCCATTCGGAGTGCAATTACCAGTTCCCAGGCACCGTGAATGAACCATTTTTTCCAGGGACTTGTCAGATTTGTGCAGTGCTGGCGTTGCTAGGCAGCACAGAGAGGACTGGAGCCTGCTGTGGCCAAGGAGCTGGAGGAGCGTGAGCTCCAGATTCCCAGCTGAACTTTATCAATCCTTCTTTTGAAGCCGTGATAAATCTCCAGTTATCAGCACTTTTTGCTCTTTTGAACCCTGCCCTCAGGGCTCTGTTCATTAGATCAGTTGTGTAGAATTTTAGTTTAGATCAAGCATTATTTCAAGTATTAGCTCAATTATTATTTCAACTTTAAAAATCCTTCCTCCTGTCAACCAAGAAGAAAGAATTACTATTACATAGTCTAATAAATAGTAGCTTTTTATTTCTTCTCAAGTGCAATTTTAATAACACTAGAGTCTAAGATAATTGGGCATGTGATGTTCAGTAGTTTAGAAAATAATAACTTTTCCCTTGGGGTCATTTATATACTGTATTTTGTTCAAAGAATGCTGACTTTGTGAGACAGGTAGAAAGAGAGCTAAGAGATAATTTATAATGAAACTAAGACAGATGTGGGGTCAGGGGCATGCCCACTTCTATTCATGGAACAATCCTAGAGAGCATTTCTGCTTCTTGCAAACATGTCTCCCTGAGACCAACATTTAAAATATAAAGAAGACTCTGCAGCTCCAGATTGTATTGCAGTTATAAAAAGCTTCAAGATTCCAGTTACCACATAGAAATAGCTTCTGTTCATATTTGCAACATAATAAGCCTGCCAAAAACTTGAGACAGTAACAGTTTATGGTTTCTCACAACTCTGTGGGTTGTCCAGGAAGTTTTCCTGGTCCCTCCTGGGCTGTCAAGCAGCTGCAGTGAGCTCAGGTGGCGTCAGCTGTACTTCCTAATGCCTATACCTACTCCTTTGCCCCTTATTGGTTCCAGAACAACATTTTCAAGAAGGAAATTTCCAGTGTGTACAGTTGTTGTAGCCTTCAATTTTATTATCTTAGTGACCATCCCACTGGCCGCTCCATCTATGCCCGAGTCATGAGAGGAACCACATAGGAAAGTGGCCGTCAAGAAAGTGATTAGCAAAGGCCATTGCTGCGACAGCCGCTCTGCTTTCTGTGGGTCCTGATGAAGTCCTCATAGTTCTTTGTGTACTCGTACTTGTCAGATAATCATGCAACCATTAAAAAAAAAAAAAAAACTGTTTTACAATTCTTCTAAGCTACACTTCCTTTACTTTGTCAATATTCTTTTTTTTTACCCCCCAGTCTTTGTTTGAAGTGATTCTCAAGGGAAATTAGAGAAACAGCAAAGTTAGCATAGATTCCAAGGAAAATTGCAGAGCTAAGGAGGGACAGATTCAGGGTGTTTCATTTCATCTTCATTCATTTGCTAAGCTTCTCTAATGCATATTAAAGACCAGCTATCTTCATGTCTGCAGGATGCCCTAGGACCCACTCACTCCAACCAAGGCTCTCTGTCTCCTGGCACATGGGTCACACTGTCCTCTGTTCTTCAGTGTTCTTAAGAGAAGACAAAATTATATTTCTTGGCTCACTTTGCTTTGGGATAATTCTGTGAATTAATTTATTTAAAGAGAGTCTCCTTTCCTTCTTCAGTGGCAAACTTAGGGACCCCACAGGTAAGATGTGTTGCAGCACAGGAGTTTGGGTCCCCAACTCACCACATGGGGAAGGACCACAAATGGGAGGCTCTTCCCTGTGCATACTATGATGTGAGTGAAAAATGAACCACGTGCAGGTGTGACATTTTTGGTAATTTAGGAGCTATGTTTAAATTGGTAGTAAACTACTTTGCTCCACTAGGATGGAAGACTGTGGTGCTCAAGTACCTATAACCTGAGAAAACAAAATTTTACTCTTCTGAATATGCTTCCTTCTCTTAGGAACAACTCCATTATCTCACACTTACACTGTCTGTGCTCACTATATCAAATAAAAACTAGCCCTACAGGAAACATGTTTTTAAAATCGATACAATATCGAGCAAGCAGCTATATAGGTTGTTCAAGAAAATGAGTTAATGGTAAACCAATGACAGGTCCTTACCTTCTGCTTAGTTGGGGGCAATTTGCTATTTATTTCTTTATTTAATAAACTTCATTCTAGCATGTATGTATGTTTGTACTTTGTAAGTATTAAGTATTTAAACCATACATGTGTGAGGCAGGGACTATACTCATTCCTATTTTATAGGCCAGGAACCTGAGATAGACAGAAATTAAGCAAGTTGCCAAATGTGACAAATTCAGTAAGTGGTAGAAACTAGGATGTGAACTTTGATAACCTTATATCAAGCCTACCCTAGTGCTACTACACACTAATCAGGTAGCAGATATTGTTGTCCCCTTTTCCCAAGGGAAAGGGACCCTTGCCTTGGCAATGAACACAGCACCATTTTTCTTCTACCTTTCTCATCCTGTGGTTTATGAGTCCAGTGATAGCTCCTGCTGATTATAAAAATCCTTATCCTGTGATATCAAGTTGAAAAGGTTATTGTCCCATGGGACATATTTATATCTCAAACAGCAAGTGAAGCTGGAATGAAGTGTCATCACATCCCTTGTGGCATTCCCTGTTCAGATGGCCAATGGCTGGGTGATAACAGAACCATGACCTCGTGCAGCTGCTTCTGGCCAGGATCAGTGAACATGTCCTTCCTGCTTGGCCTCCCAAGTAGCTTATTTTGTCAGTGTGATTACTTGAGTTTAAACCTTTGATTTTATTATTTCAAACTATTGTTTTCAGAAGATCAGGCATTTTAATATTTAACTTTGATTCATGTGTTCCTTCATGGCAAATTAAAATTTGATCAAGCAAGTACATTCAGAATAGGAAAAGATTTAAATTAAGCTAGAAAGACTCAGGCAAAATCCAATAACTAAATGCTTAATTTTTAAAAGTAATTCTCTGTCCCATCCCCAACCTACCTTCCTAGGACTTGTTTCCTCTCATTGGCTGCGTCATCCCCCAACAAAGTAAAGTGAATTTGGGCAGCCAGCCAGTTAATTAAAGACTTGGCCCAAGTACTTGGGCACGAAATCACTTCATAATCCTCATTTTCTGTTTTGACTTTTTATATGATTCAAGTGGATGGAATAATTGCCACATTTTTCCTTCAGTATGTGTTTTGTAGACCAAACAGTATTGTCTACAGGATGACAAACATTTGAATTAAAAGTTATTATGTAACGAAATCTATTTGGATGTTTGCAAGTATTAGGATATTCAGACCTTATTAGATTCTGTTACTATGTGAATGAGGAAAACCTACAATTTAATAGAATTCTTCTGAAACTGAATCTCTGTAAAAGCATTTATCCTGGACACCTTGGCCCCAAAGCCAGACCTTACATACATAAGTAGGAAGAGAAAAATGTGAACAGTATGACAATTTCCCAAAGTACTCATTATTTTACAAAAAAGAAAGGAAGGTAGAAAAGGCTCTGTAAATCTTTCTCTATTCTATGTGTGGTTACACAGGAACTAAATACTTCTTTTAGTCTTCAGCAGTAAAAACAGCAACCAATTAAGATCAGCACCTACGCTGGGGAGCTCCAGCGGCGAGGACTGGCGGCTAATGAGGCCCAGGTCACGGATTTCATGCCGCTGGGATCCAATTAGCTTCACACAGGAGACTCGGAGCCCCATCAGATGCTTGCTCACCCCATCAAGCTCTGCTCATACTTGTGCTTCTTTTTCTGTGCCAGGACACCCTAGCCCAGGACCTCCTCATCTAACGTGGCAGCAGCCTCTAACTGGCCTGCCTGCCTCTTTCCTAGCCAGTTGAGCATAAGCCTACCATGGCAGGTACGCATTCCCTCCCAAGTCTGCATGGCTGGTGCTGTGCATCCTGGCCTTTTCTCTGCATCACTTCATCCTCCGTCTGATTCCTGAAACAGATTGGGTTCTCTATTCTGTGGTTGTCCTTTCTATATCCATACACATCAGGACAACCCCAGCCTTTGCCTTTGCCCAGGCCACTTCCAGCCTTCCTGTGTGCTGTTCCAGAGCCCCCTCAATCCTGTTCCTAACACCAGCCTTGACCCCCTCCACTTTACACAAACATACGAAATTCTTCTTAGAGAACTGAATATGTCATAAATGGAGACAGCCAATGTTGGATCTGGTTTTCCGTCTCAGCAACTGGCCAGCAACAGATTTTCAGGTGTCAGTGCTTATCCTCACCAGCATTGTGTAAATCTAACAGACAAAAGAAACATCTGGTAGCCATGTATTGAAAAGAAAACTCCGTAGAAGCTTTAAGAATGCTGTGCTTTTAGAAAGGAAATTAACAAGACCTCAGCAGGTGCCTCCCACCACCATCACTGAGATGTCTCCCCTTGTGGTATAGCTCCCCTCACAGCGCAGAGTGGCTCGGCTTCATGCTTCTGTACTGCCCTGTGTTTCCCTGCAGACCAAGCATGAATGAAGTGCACTCTGTATATTTGGCTAAGCTCGCGGGATCTCTGTCATTTTTATATGTCAAGTGCCTGATAAGTTGTAAGACAACATATTAAGTGAATAAATACTTCTCTTTGGGGAGTAGTAAAGATATGAAGAATTTTGCAATTTTTCTAAAATGTAAGGGCTAACTAGCCTACTAATAAATGAATCTGTTCTTGAATTAACATTTAATAACACTTAAAAAAAAAAACACATCCCTTTGTTAGTAGCTTATAGACTTGCTACAAGAAGGTCATAAAAAAAAATTTAAAATTCCACTAGCTACATAAGCAAAGGGTGTAATTAAGCAATTCATAAGGAAGGCATTATAAAAGTGAATAAAAGTCATTCTATATCAATGCCAATTTTTAAATGCCACTAAAAGACTAACATAAAATTTGTAAAATTGCTCCTAATAAAATCTGACAAGAATTTATAGAGATGGATCATCACACATACTTCAGCAAAATGTGGTGATACTTTTAGACACTCATTCACACATGTGCATATGTGCATACCCAGGCTCAAGCCTTTTCACCCAAGAATTCTAATACCAGCGAACAGACATGACTGAGTGTCAGTGTGCAGATAGATGATGACTCAAGTGTTATGTGTGTATGTATGGGAGTGCCTTAATATCTAACATTAGAAAAATAGACCAATAGATCTATAGAGTGGATTAGTACGTAGCTGTTACTCCTTTCAGGACAGTGCTCACAGTATGGTGTTAAGGAAAGGATGGGTGGGGCAATAAGCAAAACGAAATGCATGATATTCTTTCACATATTCAAAAGAAAAGAAGGTTCGAAAATAACTTACTAAATAGTAAAATGTAATTAAATTATCTTCTGGCTTGGGGATTATATGTGTTTCTTTCTGATTTTCACTTTTCAATAAATTTCGAAGTGGGCACATGGGATAAGTGTTCATAGGAAATCCCTTTTGAAGATTTACCTTATCAGAATCAGTGTTTTTAGTTTTTCACTCCAGAATTGCTTCAGAAGTTCATGTCTTGCATATCCAGAGCTTTGTCAGGAACACAAATGAGATTGCTGGGTTATATGGTAGTTATGTTTTTAATTTTTTAAAGGAATTTGCACACTCAATATGCATGTCCATGGGGCCTGGCGGGATGGCTCAGTGGTCTAAAGCGCCTGCTTGGGAAAGCTTGGGCAGCTTCAGGGACCGCAGTTCAATCCCTGGCACCACATGCTGTGCCAGCCCTGCCCGCAGGGCGGGCTGAGCCAGCCATGAAAAGGAGTGAATAAACAAATAAAGGTTCTGAAACAAGAAAAAATAAATATAATAAAAAATTCTTTTAAAAAAAATATGCATGTCCACCAGCAGTGTGTAAAAATCTTTTTTGTTAAAGAGAGTACAAATTAGAATTAAAACAGTAATATGGATTTCATAGTATTTGTTGTAATACGTACTATTGTCTTACAACCAGTTATTCATGTTACTGGATACAGGCATGTAAAATTGGAAGAAAGAAATGTATAAGAAATTAAGAGAAAAAGTAAAAACAATTGAAAAAAGGAAACAAAACCACTTATTATCTGCTTCTTTCCATAGACCAGCAGAAATGCACAGTGCATTTTCCAAACCATCCAAAATTTTTTCACATCTTTGGCAGCACTTGTTATCCCTTGTCTTTCCATTAATGGACTTCTAACACTTGCAATGTGATAATTCATTGTGGTTTTAATTTACATTTCTCTGGTGATTAGTGAGTTAAATACTCTTACATATGCTTCTTAGCTATTTGTATATCTCCTTTTAGAGAAATAGGTCCTTTGCTTCATTTTTTAATCTGGTCGTTTTGTTATTTTGAGTTTATTATATATTGTGGATTTTGACACCTTACGAGATTGTATGGCTTGAAAAATTGGCCAGGTTTTAAGCATGTCATGAATGTGCTCTTACCCACGCAGCAACCCTGATCTCCGGAGAACGGAGCCTGTCTTGGAGAGCCCCTTGCAGCGCACCAGCAGTGGCAGCTCCTCCAGCTCCAGCACTCCCAGCTCCCAGCCCAGCTCCCAAGGAGGCTCCCAGCCTGGCTCCCAGGCAGGGTCCAGCGAACGGACCAGAGTTCGAGGTAAATCATTCTCTTTTTCTCTGGCAACATCATCTGGGGAGGAAAACTTGCATGAGGAAAAGGGCTCCTTCCCCACTATAGTGCGGCTACTGCTGTGTGATTGCAAAGTGCTTCCTAGCTACTTTCAGCCTCATCTCCTAGACAGACTGGGTCACATCAGTGTGGACGAAGTCTTTGCTAATCTCAGATACTAGTTTCTTCCAGAGAGATCGCCAAAAGTGTTCTTATTTAAAAGCATAGTTACAAGTCACCTGACTTTCCGTTTCCAATTGATTGTTTTTAAAATTTCCTGTAGCTCCAACTGTCCTATTCCTAGTGTGCCGATCATTTCTTTTAGTATTCTGGGCACAGTTCATAGTTGTAGATGTTTCTCATTCATGAAATTTGATGGAGATTAATGCAGTATAAACGTACCTGAGGGAAAATATAAAATCTTTGACTTCTAAAATACACTTGATTCTTTAGTCAGATAGATAAAAATTCATTTCTCCAAAAGTTTAACTCAAATCATTCATAGTTCGTTTTCATTAGTGGGAAAACCCATGAAACTCATTAATATTATACAGGCAATTATACATAGCAATATACTCCTTTTAGCTACAGCCACTATGAAAATCAGTATGGAGATTTCTCAAAAAAAAAAAAAAAAATAGACATCCCCTTCGACCCAGTTATTCCCTAAGTAACTTATAGTGATACATGCCTACAAGCACCATTCATAAGAACTTAATCTTGGAAATAGCCTATATGTCCATCATTTAGACAAATGGCTAAAGAAAATGTGACATTTATCCACAATAAAGTACTACTGTGCTATAAAGAAATACAAATTTGAGTCATTTTTAGGAAAATGCAGGCATCTTGAAACCATAATGTTAGTGAAGTCAGGCGAAAGCTTAAATACCATATGGTTTCTCTTACATGAGAAACCCAAAGTGTACTACAGGGGAAATTCAAAGTTAGAAAACAGGAAACAAGGATATAGACCTTTTGCAAACAGGAAGGGCAGACAGAGGAGGAAGGGGAGAAGAGAAAGGGATATTAAAAAGTAATACAAATGTGTGAAACACCCACAATGAAAGTGGTCATTATATGGTAGATATGTATTAATAAATTAAAACATTTACTTTTTCCAAATCACCTTCCTCAGAAGATATTTGCTCCCAAGTGACAGGGTCCAGTACTTTTTTAAATGCAATGTGATAATGTAAATTATTCTGTCTGACTGAAATCCCAAGTTCTTTATTGTTCCATGGCCTCTTCAGTAGACACAATCATAGCGTACCTCCTAATAACAAGGTTATGTTGCAGGTAAGTACGTAAGGCTACCATATTTCCATTTGCAGAGTTTTACCACCAGCACATAATGTCCATGCATATGACTTGAAATATAGACTGGCTCATAGCTACTCCTGTGTGAATTATGCCCTATCAGTGGAACTTCCCGTAGCTTGGTATATTTTTGTATCCCTGAGTCAAACATAAATTTCTTAACTAGAGAACTGATACTCCCTTAACTCTCTTACATCTTTATCCAGTGAGATAGCTCAGTGATCTAAAGCTCCTGCTTAGGCAAGCTTAGGCAAGTGTAGGGGACTGTAGTCCGAGCCCCAGCACCACATGCCATGCCATCCCTGCCTTCAGGGTGAATTGAGCTGGCCAAAAGCAAGCAAACAAACAAAAAACGCAGTATTTGTGTATACCCAGTATGTTCTTAAGGAGGACCAGCTACTTTAAAACAATAGCAAAAAAAAAAAAAAGGCTCTCCTTCTTTCTCCCCTCCTGATGAAGTAATAACCTCTATAGAGGCTGTTCTCTCTACAGCTGCAGGGAGCCATCCCCCTTGCTTTGTACCTCTGTTCTGCTTGATTCTTTCTTTCTTAAAGGGCTCCACTGTCACTTTACTAAGACCATCAAACAAATAAGATTTCTTTCTCACTAAAATCCATCAAAACGATTTATCCTGATGAATAAGTAGTAAAAGAAGAAACCAAGCATAGAACCTTACTTTGAAGCTGGTTTAGCATAGTGACTGGAAATAAAAGTTACAGAAATCAGAAAGAAACCCAGCTGAGTCTATAAAGTTGTCATAACCTCAGGCCACCTCTGTCATCTTTCTAAATCTATAAAATAGGAAAATCATATCACTGTGTTGAGTTGGAACAAAGATGAGGTGATCGCCTGGGAAAGCACAGTATGTTTCAGAAACCTCTCAGGATCAATACCGCCTCAGTTAATGGTAGTAGTGCAGGGTGCTTGCTAAAGATTTTCCTATTATTATTGGTAACTCCAGGGTTACAAGCCTTAATGTGTCTGCCTGACTTTGTTTGCCTGACATTTGTTATTTTTCCATGAATGTGCGTGGGGACATGGCTCAGTGAATGGCGTGTGTGCTGAGTAATCCTGAAGGGTTGAATGTTCACAGATGACTCACCCAGAGCTCGGATGTCAGCACTCTTTGATGGTCAATGTCTTCCTCGGCCCTCTACTTTGCCTTTAGCTAACAGTAAGTCAGAAGGATCACCTGTGCTGCCCCATGAGCCTTCCAAGGTGAAACCAGAAGAATCCAGGGACATTACCAGGCCCAGCCGACCAGCTGTGAGTGCTTTTCTCTCTTGAGTTTGAAACTCCTGATTTATCAGAAGACCCACAAATTGAAGTAGTTGGGAATATACTCATGATTATGAACAAAGCTCAGGACTAATAAGGAAGTCACGCCTGACTAGGGAAGAACTGAACAGAACTTGGGTTGTTTCTTCTGCCTTTGGATTATTTTGGTGACCACCAGTGCCCTTCAGAGAATAAAACAAGAAGAGAAATAACTCATATCACTCCATAATTTTGCCTCAGCAACTATGACAAAAGATGGTAAAGCTGGCAATAACGGACAACTTTGAACCTGTGCTACTAATTTCTCTTAATTATTCTGCCCCTCCCTAATCTTGTCTTCTATATAAAATAGCACAACCAGTTTTCCACTACACTTCATGCCGTTAGCAACTTCCCTATATTTTATGGGCTGAAACTTAGTAAGCATAGTATCACAGAGGGCCTGGAAACTTGAGATCCAGCTGTGTTGCTGTAAATGATGGGCCCCAAGTAGCTTTAAAAGTAGCTTTTACAAAAGGATTAAGAGCATGCAGGCTGAAATTGAAAAGTGGAAATTTAATTTGGGATGAGTCACTGTCCACTTATTTCAATTTTCTGAGAATCATTTCTATAAAAAATGAATGTAAAACCTTTTGGGGTTTACTCTAGATTTTTTTTTCTTCCTTTTAAAGTTAGGTATATTGAGTAGAAATGAAGGGAAATCACACCATTCTGGGCTGAACATCTCTTTGTCCTCTTGTCTTTATCAATTTTGTACTAATGATTCCAATTTTGTGTCTAACCTGCTTCTTTTCTCCTGGCTTTTCTTCTGTGGATTCTGCTGGATTGGGTTCCTCTTACCTCAGAGCTATAAGAAAGCTATAGATGAGGTTAGTATTGCCTCTTTTTGGTCATACATTCACAAGATTAAATATTAAACTGACTTCCTGCTGTCGAATTTAGAAAATGAGTCCTGTGAAATAACAAGTTTAAAGCCAGGCAATCCTTGAGAAATGTCCTAAGTGCATGGAGTCTGATGACTGTAGTTATGGCTTTAAGAATGGCTTTGCTGAGACTCACTGTTATGAAATCTGATGGGAGAAAGCCTTTTGAACAAAAGCCAGCCTGAGATGGTCAGACCTACTTGTGTAAGGCTTTCTAGCAGTTCTCAATAAATGAATATGTTGCTTTTCCAACGTTCCACTCTGGCCAACAGCAAATATTGGTGATTCATTAAAGGAAGTTTCTCCCTCGGGTCCCTTCCTCTAGCAAACCTGTACCCTCCAGCAGTTTTACTAAGAAGCAAAGGAGACATCATTCTGGATCACTCCAAATTTATAGCATGTAATTTGTGAACAAGAAGTCACGGGATATAGTTGGATTAATTTTGTAGAACACTTTACAGTAGCATCAGTAGCAATGTCCAAATGAGTTAGTGAATCCTGGTGAGTTAAGCGACTTTATTTTCTTATCTGTAGAGATATTTTCCATTAGAAAAATATATGGCTTTTTCAATTGTGGGTAGCTTGCTAAGAAAGATGACTGCCTTGCTGCTGTTTGTCAGATTTGCATGAATACATATAGTGAAATATGAGCAGGCCAGGAAAAAACTCATAAATGCATGGAGTATGATGACTATAGTTATGGCTTTAAGGCTGTAGCTCTGCAGAGGGCTACTTTTACAAAATTATATGGACAAAGCACTGACTTAGGGGAACAGTAAACAGCATTAAAATTATGGCAAATAGATTGCTAGAACAAGTCTCATAACCTCTCTAGGTCAGGATTTCCTCTTTTATAAAATTAGGATAAGAACACCTGCCCTGCCTCATTTCCAAGATTGTTTAGGAGCACTCAAGGTCATGTGTACAGAAGCATTTTATGAACTAGAAGTGCTACAGAAAGCCAAGCTGTTATCTTGATCAGTAATAATTGGGCCAGAGGCATGGAGCTTTTTTTGGGGATGGGGGGAAGCATGTTTCTATGCATCTGGTTTTCATTTCACTTACACTAATGAGCGTCACTTTCTGAGTGTTATGACCACCTCATTGTTCAAGGTGATTTAGAAAGTTATTTTCCTAGTTAAAAATATCATTGTTCATAGGGGATGAAACTCTAAATGTCTACAGTGTATGCATAGTATTTATACAAAAAAGAAGGGGGGTTATCCTTCCTCTGTGCTAGGGCCTTGCTTATTCCTTTTCCTTATAATAGCAAGTGGGGAAACTGTCACATTTTTATCCATTTTCTCCCAGAACAGCTGAAGAAAGAGATGATTTTCTGATATTTTGGATGCCAGTAAAATGGTTATATGTAAGCCTAACACAAGAGAAACATGATAAGTCCAAAAATTAGCACCAAAGTCCCACTCACAAGGGAAAATGCTGTGGGGAATCGCAACTGGTTAACCCTGGACATTTGAAGCTTTGAATAATTGCTTGATTTTGTTTACATGCACTCTGCCACACAGAACAAAGATGAGAGGGGACAGAAGAGGTGTACATAGTTATATTTCAGGTGGCGCACGTTGCACACTGTAGCAACCTCAGCAGCCATGTGTGGCCAGGAGAACCTCTCCAGTAGACCACTGAGAGCATGGGCTTTTTTGGTTGTGCCTGTCCCTGTGGTTTTCAGCCAGAGGTGACTCTTGTGTTGCTGTTCCCTGAGCAGATAGATCTTGAACAAAGTCTGGAGCCAGTTTTAGTTGTTGGAATTGGGGGTGACAGGCAGTGCTACTACTAGTACCTTGTACGCAGAGTAAAAGAGTGCTGCTAGCCTTCCTACAGTACAGAGGAGAATAATAAAGATTTATGTTGCACCTCAAATGTCAAATCATGCCACATTTGGGAAACCATGAACTAAAGCTTTCTCCTGTCTCCATTTGTGGATTTTGCTATAGGTTGCATCCCGCTTGGTGGCTAATTGCCATTTACATTACCCAGTCCTAAAAAATCTCAAAACATGTTGTTTGTTATTGGTAGTTTAATAGTTCAGTTTTTCATAAAAATCAGTCTGGGAAGCACCCATTGCATGTTCTAAGGGAATTTGAGATTTTTGCATACTAGTCTATGATTATTTAATACAACCTTTGAAAATCTGTTCTACTTTAGCACAATTAAATATGTGACATGAGTATTATATCCATAAACAAACACTGGCCTTACCAATATTTTGGTAGTATGTAGGAGTCTGGGAAATGGTTAAGTACAACCATGGATGGACTGAGATTGAGCAATAACTAGTCAACTCTTTTTTCCTAAAAACAAAAAAACTAAATAACTTGCTAGGTGTCACTTGTTATGTTTCCTCAAAAAAAAAAATTACTTATACAAAAAGAAAAAGCCAGCTTAAAATTCTTTCATAACATAATAATAGTTCAAGAAATTATTTGAATTTGAACTAAACTTTTGAATAGACTGTATTTTGAAAAGGGGTACCTTTTTAGAAAAGCTATGTGCATAATTTGCAGATTAACTAAGGTCTTTTGAATGAAAAATTACATCAATTAAATCTAAAAAGTGTTACTTCAAAGAAACCTTTGCATATAAGCCACCCATCTTCACATTTGCTCTACAGTCAGAAAACCATTTTGCCATACTTCTTTTTTAGTCATACATTCTCAAATATTTCCATGCTAAATAGCAGTTTTGTTCCCCCTTTTTAATACTTCTTAGCTGCAGGCTTAGACAGCCAAGCAGTAAATTACCAAAGAGCTCATTATATGGAGAAAATTGTTATTGTTAGAGAATAAAATGGATATAAAATGGATCTGAGCATAGCTGACTTCTGTAACTTTGTTACTGTAAATTTCTCCAGAATGGATGGATAAGAAACAAAACTTCAGCTAAGCACACAGGTTATTGGCAAATGAAGATTAATTTTCTTTAGGGTGATTACTGTAGAGTTACTCATTATTGTTATCTTGAAATTTTCATATGTCACATCCTCCAAGCTGTTACCAATTAAACTTAAAAGTAATATGAAGTTATCCCTAATGTTCCAAAAACTGGCTTTTAATATTACAGAAACAAAAGTGCTAATTGAATATAAAATTATAAAGCAGGTTAATACTTTAAAGTATTTCTAAATACTGGGCAGTGTTTAGGAAAATGTAGATCATTTTTTAAGATGTAAAAATTTCCTTAACTCAGTGAACTATAAACCAACATATTTCTAAGTAATTTTTCATCTTTTGTCTTTTTTAATTCTTGAAATGTTAAAATAAGAACAGCTAAGCCCTGGGGGAAAATATATAATTAATTTAAGTAAGTCATTGATGATAGCATTATATTTTACTCATTACTGAGAACAAGTTATTTTAAACCATATTCTCTCTTTAACTGATAATAAAATACAATGACATTTTAAATTCTAGTTACAACCTTTGACAAAACGAAACATGTTAACATAAAAATGAAAATACAAAATAAATTTTCGAATTTGATATTATTTTTACACATTTTGAAGATTATAATATCCTTTTTCTTTCATGACCTTAACAAATATCTAGCCTCTATGTACCCCTTATACTCAAGTATAATGTTCTCCCCACTTTTTCATTTGAGGAAGATAAGCACTGGCAATTCTTAAGAAAAAAATTAACAAAAAGCTGAAGTCTGAACATTAGCTTTGCCTATTTTGCCCAATTGACAAAGAAACTAGAAATAATTTACATAAAATTCTATGTGACAATTTTCCTCTTATTTAATAGCATAGATCTTATATAAATACCACTGAGCCTTTTTAATAAATCTCTATTTTCACTCTTGCAAATGAGACATGTCCACTGAGACTGAGGCCAGGCATTTGAGACAGAGTGTGTGTGTGGAAAATGCCCAGTGCATTTGTGTATAAAACACACAGTTTTATTTTCAGAGGCTTCTTTTTTCCAAGGACTTCCATTCAGGTGATATTTAGAACATTAAGACATAACTGCTTTTCCAGTGATTTTTATGAAACTAGAAAGAAATGACTCATTCAGTTAATACCTTCCACTTCCTAAATTTCACTTGAAAGTCCTGATGTTCTTTCTCCCCTAATCTTCAGCAGAATAGTTGTGCCTGACAGGTTCCTGGCACTAGAAAAACATGACAGGTTCCTGTCCTTTTAGAATAAAATTACAACTACAACATTAACTATACCCATTGATCACGGTTTTTCTTCTAGCTCATTGAGATAGACTACTTCACATCCTATATGTACTCGATTGATTTCCTATCAGGTGAATTGGACAGATATATTTCTGGATCGAAATAAAGAGAGAATATGGCCATAAGAAAATTGTAGGATTTAGTATTTTTCAATGAGTTTCTTTCTCCCTCATCCCCTGTCTCTCACTGAATGCTCTGATTCCCACATGGGTCACTAAATAGGGAGAAATGGTAAGACTGATATTGAATTGCTTTTTCCTCATTTGCATGCTGTGTGCCATGGGCAGTTTAACCCATGCCAATTAGAGCGGCCATGCTTTTGCAGAACTGCTTCTCTCTGCCTTGCTCTGAAAGCATGGTAGTCAGATATTCAGCACACTGCCTGCAATGTGCCTGGTGACTTAGTACCACATCATCGCATCCATAAGGCTAAAGGTTCCATCATACTCATGGAAAACTGAAAAATTATCTCTTCCTTTGGGTGTTTGCACATTCATTTCAGTGTTCTTTGCCAGGGTTACTGTCAGGTGACTGGAATTTAAAACCTAAGAAAATAAAACACCTACTTTATTTTGGAAGAGATTCTCTCTCTCTCTCTCTCTCTCTCTCTCTCTCTCTCTCTCTCTCTCTCTCTCTCTCTCTCTTCTTTTGATTAACTCAGCTCTGTGACTATAAATTTCAGTGGCAGTAGGCTTTGGGGTGGGCCATCATTTGATGTGGTGCCTCTGCTCTCCAGGGAATGATGACACACTAAATGAACCTTGAGAATTGCTCTGTTCTATGACTGATGCTAGATTTTGGTACAGTAGCAATCCTAAAATGGGAAAGGCCATCACCATGGCTTGGGCAGGAGTCCCAGAATCCTGGGGAACAATTTTTGACCCTATTCTTTTCCATTAATTTTGAGGGTGATGAAGTTCACCTTCTCAAGCTAAAATAAAAGAACAATGTCTGTATATATTCATGTGCACACAATGCAGCATACACATACATGTGCACATATATTCAGAATGGGAGACTCTCAGTCTAGCTATTGGTTTTGAACAAAGTTTAAATTGATTTCATCTTTCTTTTCTAGCTTCTACACGCTACAAACATCGTTTTCTTAGTTCCATGCAGTAACTATGTTTGTCACACTTCTCAATAGAGCTTTTTTTTTTCTTGTGCTTAAGCTGGAGCACTGACTTGCTGAGAGATGTAACGTGGGTCATAGCTACAAGCCATATGCTGAACAAACTTTTCTCTTATAGGATCTGACGGCATTAGCCAAAGAATTAAGAGAACTGCGGATTGAAGAAACAAATCGCCCACTGAAGAAGGTGACTGATTATTCCTCCTCCAGTGAAGAGTCAGAGAGCAGTGAGGAGGAGGAAGAAGATGGAGAGAGTGAGACCCATGATGGGACAGTGGCTGTCAGTGACATACCCAGACTGATGTAAGAGGATTACATTTCTTATTCCTTTCTTCCTTCCCTCCTTCCTCTTCCTTCCCTCCTTCCTCTTCCTTCCTTCCTTCCTTCCTTTCTTTCTTTCTTTTCTTTCTTTCTCTCTCTCTCTTTCTTTCATTCCTTCTTTTTCTTTAGCACAGTCTCAAGAAGAGTCTGTTTTGCCCAGGATGATCTTAAAATCCAAGGCTCAAGAAATTGCCCCAACTCAGGCTCATGAGTAGCTGGAACTATAGGAATATGCCCTTGAGCCCAACTGTACACTACTTCTTAAATGTAGCCAAAAAGAAAGAAAAAAGTTTGGGCCAGAGAGTCAGCTCAGGGGCATAAGCATCTGTCTGACAAGTGTGAGGTCCTGAGTTCAATCCCTGGTACCCAAAAAGAAAAACAAAATGTACACCAGAAAGGGGCTAAGTCTCCAAATAAAAAGACAAGCCAGGTGCAATGGCATGTGCATGTAATCCTAGCATTCAGGAGGCTGAGGCGAGAGGATGGGTGTGAGTTTGAGACCAACGTGGGCTACAAAGTGAGCTCAAGACTAACCTTAAGTCTAGTGCATAGTGAGACCTTATCTCAAAAAGATAAAAATAAATAAGATTTAAAAATAAAAAGGCAAGAAATATGAGTTAAATGTAGATTGCATAAGGGCCACTGGCAAGACTTGAGTTCTTACCACATCATAGTTTTATAATAAGCCGGGCGTGGTGGCTCACGCCTGTAATCCCAGCACTCGGGAGGCTGAGGCAGGAGGATTGGTGTGAGTTCGAGACCAGCCTGGGCTACAAAAGTGAGCTCAAGGCCAGCCTGAACTGCATAGCAAGACCCTGTCTCAAAAAGACAAAAAAAAAAAAAAGTTTCATAACAGTCTCTCTCCAAAGAGACAATCACTTAGAAAATACAGCTTTTCTAGGACTCCCATGCCTTTCCTATTCATTGCCATTTTACTGACTGCTATTTTGGTAACTTCTGTGGTTCTTTTCATCTCCAAAGAAAACAGTATTGATAACCAGATTTTGACACATACCTTTCTTCCTTGAATGTGTCTCTGTTACTCTTCTCTCATTGCTGGGACAAATACCTGACCCCCAAAATGAGGAAAGGAAAGATTTATTCAGCTCACAGTTACTGGAGGTTCCAGTCCATACTCGGTTGGCTCCAAGGCTGAGTGGCACAGGGCAGAGGGCATCCAGTTCATGATGACAGAATAGCAACAGTGGCAACAGAGTCTGTCTCTCTTATATTACATTCAGGCTATCAGCCCCAGGTTGGGTCTAGCACTCACACCCATAATCCCAGTAGTACTAAAATCTATAATCCTAGTAGGTCACCCATAATCCCAGTAGATCATGAGTTAAATCCATACTCTAGAAGTCCCCACCTCATCACTACATGAGGCTTTTGGGGGACAACTAGATACAAATCATAACAAACTGAAAGAGTAAAATCATAAACAGTAAGACTCAGGGGTTTAAAAAAAGTTAACAGAAGATATATGTTACTTCATCTCCACTGCTATGATAAGTAAGGAAAAATGCACATGGCAGCTTGGGTTAGCATCCCAACAAAGCCAGTCATTCAGAGAAACTTCTGTTTAATGGAAATATACCTGCTGTAATTTTTCTACTCATCCTCTTTTTTGTCCCTTTTACTTGATCCTTTTTTCCTGTGGATAGTTTCTGTATCACATATTTTCTGATACTTTCTCTGAAGTCTTTTAATTTAGTGTATTTTTTTTATTTCATTGTAATGGAACCTGTAGGAATTGCAGCATCTTCTGTTGCTTCCTTAGGTAATTCCCAAAATAAACTCAAGAGGTTATTCCCCTGGTTTATCATAGCTGTTAGCATGCATTGCTAACTTTTCCAATTTCCTTGTTGATTTATATCCATTTCTTTGGTTTATCTATTTAATCATCAGACCATAATTATTCTTTATAGAGAAGATACCATAAGACCACATATCATTGTTCTGTCCAGGGGTTAGAGGCAGAGCTGGCCAATCTTCAAGAAATGTCATCTACTGATTAATCATTGTTACATTAAGCACTGTTAAGAGCAATTCTGAGAGATAAGCCTGGTTATCATTGCAAAAAAATCCATACTTCTTATTTTCTGTTCCTTCTCCAGTTATTGACAAACCAAAATATACTAAAATGTGATATTTTGACATAATTTGTATTAAATGGCTCTTTTCACAGCAAATAAAATTGTTCTAGAGGCAAAATCACATCCAGAACATATCTGTAAAACATGCTGGCCCTTTCAGTTTTTGATTCAACATTATTTAATTCCTCTAACAGATGTTCAGAATTCCTTTAAGCACCAAGCATACAAACTATCAGCATAAGAACACATGATAAAAGATGGTGAAAATTCCTATTATGGGTTAGGCACCAGGCTGAGGTCTTTAAGACATATAAAAAATATATTCTTGTATTCTGCCTTTCAAAAATTTACATCCTAGTTGGACAGAGACAAAATTTTACTTGGGAAAACTGGCAGCTAATATGGACATTTGGAAGAATTGCCTGTTTTGTTTTGTTTTGTTTTGTTTTGTTTTGTTTTGTGTGTGTGTGTGTGTGTGTGTGTGTGTGTGTTTAAAAAAATGCATTTAGTACAGGGTCTCACTGCACAAATCAGACTCATAGAGATCCCCCTGTTTTATGCTTCCCAGGCTCTGGGATTACAGGCACACACCATTATACCTAGTCTCAGTTGTCAACTCAGCACACCCTGGGGTCAGGGCTGGCACCATTTGGGATTGAACACCGGTCTCCTAGTGCTTGCCTAAGTAGGTGCCTTAGTCCACTGAGCTACCTGGCCAGCCCTAAGAATTGCCTGCTTAAGAAGAAATGTAATATAGTAGTTTGGTTGTTGAATTTCCAATCATTTTTTGCAAAGCTATGAATGGTGTTTCTCCCATCCATCTAAAGACAATTCTGAAACTTCTGCCCTCTGCAGAGAAATATTTACTTTTCTAAAAATTCCCCGATCAAACCATACCTCTCCTCTCCCTGCTGCCCAGCACTGTCTGGCAGTGTGCGAGACACTGACTCATAGCCCTGTCTGCAGAGGCATGGCCTGTGCCTTCTAGGTTGCTTTTATGTCTCACGCCTTCTCACATTTTCATATTGTGCTGTGAATCTCTCCCTCTCTAAGGGTAGGGATAGTGTCATGCCCATGTCTTTATTCTACACACCTCACAGGATGTCTGGAATAGGATGGATTGACAGTAACTATGATTTATGCTTATTTATGCTGGAGTGAAATGGCAAGTCCTGATTTCAAAAAGTTTATAGCCTAATCCCAAGGAAAGACAAATGTATTCAGATAATTAATCAGCAAGACAGAAAAGGACATGGGATGGCGTTAAGATTCTAAATGTAAGGAAGAGTTGAAGTGGAAATGTGAGGGTACCGAGGAGGGAAAATAGACCAACAAGTAGCCACTGAGAACTGCTGATGGTGTACAAAACTGAGAAATGACATAATCAGTGCTATGTATAAAAAAGATTATTTCAGCAAGGTGATTTGAAAAGAAAACAGATCAGACACTGATAAAGCAATTCAGATGAGCTATACTATAATCCAAGCAAAAGATAATGAACCGAGGCTCTCACTGAATATTTACAGAGGCAAACTTGGCATGATTCTTGAAAAATTGGTAAGTAGTGTTCATCTACTAAAACACATTTAAAATATTTTATCAGATATGTGATATAGTCAGAGAAAAATGACCACAAACGTGGTGTGCTTTTTACTCCAACTTAGTCAGTCGTATACAGGATGGTATATACATATAAAAAAAAAAAAAGGTCTTTTCTTCTCCAAGTTGATAGTTGCATCTCTTAAGAAATTTCATATTTCATATTTTTAAAAATCCACATAGGACAGTTACTTCTTTTAGAATAGAATATTTAGGGGCAAAAATTGCTTTATATTTTATAAAAATAAAGTTTTCTGATGAGAACTGTTGATATATAAATATATATATTTTTATAAATTCTATTGCTTTTATTTTCCTTTAGATAACCCTTTATATTTGGTGCCATGCTTTTTAGAGGTGAAAAGAAAAATGTATTGTAGCAGTTTGCTCCCATAAAATATACAGAAAAGAGCTTCTCGGGAATAGATCCCCACCCAGCTTTTTTCTGTGAGCACTTCTATGCTTTTTGTGTAAAGTATAACCAGAAGCGCGCCCCATCTTTGTGTTCTCCAGCCAGTTGGGCTATGCATCAGTTCTTCATGTATAGAGAAATAGTGAGTGAAGGGACAAAGACTAAAATTATACAAGGGTCTCCTAAGGATAGCAATTATGAGGGACTTTGATTTTATGCATATTTCCAACTATATGATGAAAATGTACAACTTTTAAAATCAAAAACAGATAAAAGCTTTATAGAGTGTAACGACGGGAAGGAAACATGTAAGCGGATGTGTGCATCGTCCTGAGTAAGGAAGACAGGTCCTTTTGTGTTAGTTTCTTCCTTCAAATACCTCATCTAACAATGCATGTAAGGCATGGTCTTGAGAAGGCATATCTATTCTAACACAGTTGGTAAATTTTATACAGTCTCACCAAAGGGCATCTGGACAACAAGAGCTGTAAATCTCTGGGTTCTCTCCTTTCTTGCTTGCTGAAGAGCCATGACTCTGATCCCATGGTCTGCCTCTGAGCTACTGTAGCACCTCTCTTGTCATAAGTCCTCTGCTCTCGAGCCTTGGTTCAGGCTCTAGCCTGATTTACGCTGGAGAAGGCTGACCACTCCTGATCACCTCAAGTTACTGTGATCCATTCTGTCCCCTGCACCCATGCTTGCCCTTAACATACCCCAGCCACACTGACACCCTCATCAGCCTTACAGAGTCCTGCCTCATTCTTTCCCAGCTGTGTGTCTTGCCTTGCGATGATCCCTCCCTCTATCCTTTATCACTGATGGCTAACTTTGTCTTTGACTATATTTGTGATGCTTTATGCTCTTTATATAGAATTTATATAAGTATTGTGATGATTTACAGCTCTTGTCCAGATGCCCTCTGGTAAGACTGTATAAAATTTACCAACTGTGCTAGAATAGATAAGCCTTCTCAAGACTGTACCTTACATGCACTGTTAGATACATGTTCTGGTATTTGAGGGGATGCTAAGTTCTTGGGACCATTCCTCATTCAGCTTTTTCTGTCTACTTCTCAGTGCCACACCAAGAGCCTTACAGATGGCAGGTGCTCCGTAAGCATGTAGTGAATTGAATTAAGTACCTCCAGGAATGTTTTGACAAATCCAATTAGAGGAAATTATTGTTCTAAACCTGCAGCCTAATTACAGAAAATTTCCTGTAGCTTTCCTTCAAATCAGTGGAGACTTTTTTGTTTTTATTTGATTTATTATTTTTATAAACCATTTTTTACAAGGTTTTATGGAATTTTGGACAACTAATTTTTTTCCTACCTCGTTCCTATACAGCAAAAGTAATGTTCAGAACAAAAGATTGCCTTGCTAGTTTCTAAAACTGCATTTTTCCATTATTTTATTGTTAATAGATCTATACTTCAGAAGATGTGCACATACAAAAAACTGAGGAGCTATAATGGAGAGTTCTTTGTTATTACACTTACCACTATCTCCCCACTTGCAGTTTCCTGCATTGTTAGCATCCTGTCTTAATGCAACATATACATGTAATAACACAAAGTTATAAGTAATGAGCCAATATTGGTATAGACTGATATATTATTAACTATAGGTTGTGGCTCATTCTGATATTCTTGTCCTAGTCATCATCCTTTCCTGAGATCCTCCAACCTCCTCAGTGAATTTTTTAAAAGTTTATATACAGGGGCCCGGCAGGATGGCTCAGTGGTCTAAAGCACCTGCTTGGGGAAGCTTGGGCGGGTTCAGAGACCGTGGTTCAATCCACAGCACCACATGCTGCGCCAGCCCTGCCCTCGGGGCAGGCTGAGCCAGCCATAAAAATGAGTGAATAAACAAACAAAGGTTCTGAAACAAGAATAAAAATAATAAATAAAATTTAAAAAATTTCTTTAAAAAAATTTTATATACAATAAGGTTCACTCCATATGAAGTTCTTTGATATATCTGAACAAATTTTCATTCTCCATAATAACGACTTAATTATAAAAATCATTTGAGCACATTCTAGTGAACTCAGGACACTTGAGCATGCAAATATTTATTTTTATAACTAATCACTCATAAGTTTGCAGATCTATTTTGACAATAAGTTTGAATGAAATTTCCACTAGAAGCATTAAACAATGCCTTTGGCCCCAGAGTTTCAATGATGTAATATGCATGTGCTCAGTGCTACTTACATACCACATGGTGCTTGTTACCAAAATTATCGCACAAGTTATATTTAATCACTATACTCCTGGGTATTAAACACAGCAGTCACACTGGTAGAGATGTAGAGGGCAATGGAGGCAGAGTAGAGAGTGACTTGACTCTTCCCATTGAGCTAGGATGGGCTTTTGGAACTGGAACTGAGGCATGAAGGATGAGTTAAGGCAAGCGAAGGCAGAGAGTAGAAAATCCTTCCAAGAAAAAAGGATGGCAAAATCACCAAGAGTTTCATGGTATAATGTGTGTAGGAAAGTACTGTACGCTAAATGTTGCTGGTTGGAAGTGACGGGATGAGCAGGATTTGATTTAAAAATTGGGTAAGAGAAATTGGCAAGCACCACCTTAAGGAGCTTCAGGCTTACCCTGAAGTTAATGGGAAGCTATTGAGGGCTGACAGCAGGGAAGCAACAAGGTCAGATTTGTGTTTGTGAGACAGATTTGCAGCTATGGGGAATGGATGTGAGGGAAATAGAACTAAAACTGGAGAAAAGACAGCAAAACTCTTGTGAGATAATAGAGGAAGAAGAGATTACTACAACAGACACCAAAAGGACAGGAAATATTTGGAGTGACTGTGAGGGATAAATGAGAAAAAGAAGCTCAGAACGGCCAAGGAATTTGTAGCAGGTAAATAGGTAGCTTTCAATGCCAGTCTCTGCGATCAGTGGTGTAGCAGGGAGATGCTAGCCTCAGTGACCCCCTCAGGCCAAAATATGTAGCAGGAAGCTGAATGAATAAATCACAGAGTAAAGAGATTAACTATGTTTACTTAAGGTTATTCTGTAAATGGGTAATGATTATAATAAAAGTCATCGATAAGAGCATGCCAGAAGGCTAGGCAGAGTGACGCAGAATCATAGTGATGTCTCACATTTAAGCAGAGCCCATAAAGGAAATGGGCAGGGTAAAAAGGGGTAGACGGAAACATGGCAAAAACTTACATACTACAAAAACCAGAGGAACGAGCAGGACACAGGGGAGTGATCAATAATGGTAGACATAAGGCCGCCTCTTCAGTGATGTAAGAAGGTTCTACATTCCCTAAAATATGCATTGTGGCCTGGGCTTCGTCTTCTCAAAGGAAATGTATAGAGAGGTGATTTGCAACACGTAGAAATCTATGAGTAACAATTAAAACTTACCTTGTATCAGACAAAATGGTAACAGCGATATGAATGATATGAGCAGGTATATATAGCACAGAGAATAAATTCGTACAGAAGATTCACAACAGACCAGTGCTACATAAGAAGACTTTAGGCTATCTGCGAGTAAATGCTCACCACTGTAGAAGCAAATCAACTAAGGAAAAAATACATATTACCATTTGTTCAAGGTAAGGAATATTACCAATAGAAAAAAGATAAAGTAAAACTCAAAATGGCTCCAAAATTGCTCACCATAAAAATATAAAACGATAAAGTAGCTCTAGGTCATAAAATTCAAAATATAAAAACTGACCCATGGGAAATAATTTCAGTAAAAATACAATGATGACAAAAGCCTCTGAAAGTGAATATGGACAAAAAGATTATTGTATCAAATCTTTGCTATAAAGTTCTGTGGAAAAGAGACTCATGGTGATTGTTTTAGTGAAAATGGAAAAACTGAGGGAAAGAGTTGAATTGATATATGTGTAAAATGAATTGATGAATTATCTTGCTGGAATTAGTTCTAAAATAATTTTTTCATAATTATATAATAATTGTTTCATAAGTACATATTTCTGATTAAAACATCTATGTAGATTCAAAACATTATCATAATAAAAAGGGAAGCTAAAATGTCCTTACCCTATGGACTTCAAAGGATTGTCTGTGGTAATGGAGACCCAGACTACACCGTGTCAGCCTGGCCAAGGCCACCAGATCAACCTGGGCACCTGACAGTGGTAAAGAAAGGCTCCCTGACAGGGGAGAACAGATGCCTTACCTGGAAGGCCTCATTATTTATCAATAAATCAGTAACTGATTTATTAGCTTTACTCCATTTTGTTTCAAACAAACATTTAAGATAATTAAAGAGAGAAAAGACAAATAAAATTAAAATTTCAAATAAATGGATAAAGAAATCATAGTTTTGAGAACCATGGTGATTTTTTCCAGTCTGTCAATAGGCCAGAAATAACTGCAACGACCTCTTCCTATGACTCTGAAACACTATTAATACCTCCTCCCTTGGACTGAAATATTTAAATAAACATATGTTGTTAAAATTTCTTTCCAAACTCATCCATTCTAGCCATTTTAGATTAACTCAATCCACTGCCCAGCTTGGTCATTTCAAACTAAATATTCTGTTATACATTTGCTTATCTAGATTCACCCTCTTGCCTTTTTTTACTCTATTTCAGATAAAAATTCTTGAAATATGTCTACTTTGCCCCGGAGATGACATAAATCTGATGTATTTCTTGCTTCTTGGAGCAAACATTTCATCAGGTTTTTGGACTTGGATGGGATCCTAAGAGGCCACAGATATCTTTCAAATATTTAAGAAACAATTAAAATTAAATAATAAAATACTAAAAACTGCAGTTAATACACCTAAAATAAAATAAAGCTTTGACATCTTGGCTATTTTTGTTTTTCAAAGGACAGAGTGCTATACTTTTTCTTCTCTATTTTATTATTCAGGTAGGGGAACCACAGGTTTGAGTCCAGCCTTGACAATTTAGAAAGATCCTGCCTCCAAATAAAAATGGTTTTTAAAAGGGCTGGGGATGTAGTTCAGTGCTCCATGGGTTCATTCTCTAGTCCTGGGATGGGGGTAGACAGGAAGCATAGCATAACATTGGAAACTGAAGTCCTAAGAATGGGAACCACATCACCTGCCTCGTTCTTACTTTCCCAACTTCCTAAATTGGTGCAATGCTCTATGTCACAGGATACATAGGAAACTTAGTCTGTATTCTTGGGAAGTGTATCCACATCCTATCACATTTTTCTGTTGTATCTTCAGCACAATGATGGGGGGGGCGGAAGTAAATATACCACAGCATTGGATTAATACTGAGAATTTATAAAATGCTGAATACTATTTTGAGTTACACCCCCTAGTTCATGGATTCCTCCAATGAACCAGAATGTTCTTACTTGATATTTCTGATATTAATAAATATCAGAAACTCCATTATCTAATGATCACTCTTCGTACTCCTACACTGTGCCAAATTCTGTACTGGGTGCTGGACACAAAACGATGAGTGAAGAGGTACAATATCCAGCCTCACAAAGATGTTCTAATGAGGGAGAAGGAAAACGTGAAGAGAGAAAATATAAAGAATGACATGTGCTGAAAAAGAAAGATGAATAGGACAGAAGGGGATAGTAGAATAAGATATAAATGGTTAATAAGAGAAAGCTTCTTAGAGAAAGCATCATTCAAGATGAAACCAGATAAAAGAGGAAGCCAGCCAAGAGCCAGGGTGGGAAGAGCTTTCTGGGCAGTACAAACAATAGGTGTAGAGCAGATCAGGTGACTGCCGGTCCAAGGAGATGGTGGGAGTAGAGATGCCAGGGAGCCTGGTAGACCCTGAAGCCCACTGTAGTCCTTTCCATGGAGAGAAACAAGCTCAATTCACTCCAGCTGCAGAGAGCAGAGCAGATCAAGGGGAGATACTGCAGGACTAGAACCCCAGCTTAGGCATCAATGAACTAAAATTAATATGAAATTGAAATCAAGGGTCACTGAAATGTACACTTAAAATAGTTAAAATGATAAATTTTGTATTATGTCTACTTCACCATACAAAAAGTCACTAATATGGACAGAAAATGGTATTTGCTAAATATGCCTTGCCATGAATATTATTTCTTCCCATCTCAGACCCACAGGCGCTCCAGGGAGCAATGAGCAGTACAATGTGGGAATGGTTGCAACGCATGGGCTGGAGACTTCTCACGCAGATACTTTCAGCAGCAGTATTTCAAGGGAAGGAACCTTGATGATTAGAGAGGTAAGTTTATATAACTATGTAGTACAAGTGCTTTTCTTAAGTGGTTTTTATATTAGGGCTTTTACAGAGACTGCTTATGGCATGTATTTTAAAGCATTGGGAATGAGGGGAAAACCTGTGCTTCTAAGTGGTTGAGTGATTTTAATTGTCTAGTGCCTTCTTTTCTTTTTCTAAGAGTTTTCAGTCTGACTTAATTATATTAGTCTAAATTCTTCAGTAAGGACTATGCAAATCAGAATATAAACTTTGAGCCTGAGGATATAAAACTGCCAAACCCAGATGTTTCTTGAAACAGGAAAATAGAAATGAATGATCTCTCTCTGGGTAGCATCAGGGGTTTTGTTAGCTTCCCCTCAGCCCACAGTTTTATCCATGAGGATCCCATCCGGAAAATGGTCAGCAGTTCTAAGAAATGGTGGTATCATCTTAACTCATGAAATTGATATTTAAAAAGAATAAAGGAACATGCACATCTATTTTAGTGTAACTTAGTATTTGGGAGATTTTTCTTCACCTCCAACGAACATTTCTTTTGCTGAGAGGCACGTGTGCCTTTCATCTGCCCTTCCAACGCGGAATTGCTTTCCACTCATCTGTGCCCACCAGTAGTGTCCTCACAAACTGAAGTCTGTCTTCTTCATTTCATAATCACCATGCAAGTTTGAGAGTAGATTTTCAATTAGAAGGCAAATAATGGAGAGTTGCCCTTGGCCAAATGTTATCTGACTCTGCCTACACATGTTGTCATAAATAATAGTATGAAATATCATAAGTAATAGCATAGGACTTGCAAGATGGTTGAGAATATTAAATGTGTGGATTAATAAATGTAAAGTTCAGTAAATTTTACCTATTTTATTTCATTACCCATAAATTGAATTCTCCTTTACTTGTTATCACAACCCACTGTTCCTTCAAAACATAAACAAATATCATCTATCAATCTGCTGTTCAGCCAAGAAACAGTGGGAAACCCTAATGGCAGATTCGCTTTGCAGAAAGGCAGAGGGTATTTCACTTGTGCAAGAAAGGAAGAAACTGTAGTTTGGAGATGAATATGGTCTTTGAAGTAATAACTGACAGTGGAGCTATAAGTAGAATACTAGTTCACAAAACTACATGCTAGAATTTCATTTTATGGCCTTCTCAGATCTTTCAAGTAGGCTTTAAAGAGTCTTTTCACGTATGCATGGAATGAGAAATGGACTTGGCTGCTGAAGTTGACATTGTGTAGTACTGGAATATAAATCTCCCACATGGTGAATGGTACTTCATCAAGGAGTTATACAGGTTTTCTAGCTCTAGAGCTTGCCACTTGGGAAAACATGAAGGAGAATGGTCAGGACCGAATTACTCTTTAATGCTAAATAAAAGGACTGCAATGTCTAAGATGGTTTTAAATTTGCCTGAGTCTTTAGGATAGAGTCAGTTCCTCCTAGAAACATTTGTTGCCAGCCATGTCAGAATGACTTCATATTATTTAAAGCACTCCCAGATTATATAACCACAATCATTCACTTTGAAAAATCACATT
>PVJA010002691.1:81222-103884 GCA_004027025.1 Myocastor coypus | reverse complement strand
ATAAAACACAACAACAAAATCTGAAAGAAAAATACATATCCTACAATAAACTGATCAAAAGTTAAAATTCTTTTAAAAACCAATGCTAACAAGAAGAAACCTGTATATAACTTGTCTCATGAATAGGAATATCTATTGAGGAGTTGATAAATAGGCGTTTTTGAAAAATGTATTTATTGCCACTGAAATATCTATCAGATCTCTTTGTGGCAAAATAAAAAATATATCAATAGCATTTCATCAAGTGAATCACTCTGAGAAATACATGTCTTTCAACGTTCTTGCTATTTAAATACAAAAAATATCAGATAATGTAGTTGGTACCAATGTCAGTTTTGGTTTGAAATTTTTCTTTGGGAAAAGATAGATATCCCTTAGTTTTAATTGTGCATAGTTGAATTTACCATACTGAATAACAGCAAATTTATTTTTACATAAAAATAAATGTTTTTCATTCCAAAAAATAATATGCTTGCTTTATTATGAAATATTTACCTCCAATTGCTTCTGAATCTCATCAAAGCACTGGATAATAGGTTGTATAAAAGGATAATTTACATAAAAACAGTCCAAATTAACTAAAATAATTAGTAAGGAAAAAGAAAAATATGACTTATATCAGAAAACATTGTGGGCGGGCCAGATACTCAGTGGGCTGAAGTGCCTGCTTAGGCAACTGCAGGGCACTAAGGTTTTATCCCTATACTTTGCTGGCTCCAACCCCTGGACAGTCTGAGACAGTGACTGAGGCTGGGTGTGGTGGCACGGGCCTGTAATCCCAGAGCTTGGGAGGCTGAAAACTGGAGAATCACTATGAGTCTGATCTGTGTAGTGAGATACTGTAGACCTTGTACTAAATACATAAGAAAAGGAAATAATACAATTTTAATGAGAGTTAGGGATCATGCCTTGAAAGGAAGTGCATTTGAATGTCAGAGAAGGAAAATTTTTAAAATACCATTTCAAATTTATGACTTTTAACAGTTGATACATGAACTCGAATTATTCTTTTCATTTTGAGCCAGAGTCGAGCAAATATGGGATAGATAGCAAATGTAATGGCATTTGAAATTCAAGAGAAGATGAAGTCATACATGGGTAACACGAACACCTTTTCAAACCTCTCACCTATAATGATTTCCACAAATTTTTCTACTTTCATCTTTCATGCAATACTTGACATTCCTTGGACATATTTACATAGAACATTTTTCAAATATTTTGTTGCTTAACTACTACTGATCCAGGGCCAAACACTATTAGCTATGTAACTCTTCTTTTATTAGTAGTTGGGCTCTCAGTTTCTGAAAAAAACTTAAATACTAAAGCCACCGCTTTTTATATACACTTGAGTTACTCTGTACATTGAGCATAGTACATATTTAACCTAAACCATCAGGAAGAACAGTAACATTATAACTGAAAACTAAAAGATGTCCAAAAATGATAAGGCTGTTATTTTTCATGGTGAATTGGAGAGATATTAGTAATTGCAAGTCAAAGTCTTTTGAAATATTATTAATACATAACAAAAATAGCATAAGTGAGTCACAATGTTATATGAAACATAAACTCATATATTCTCATACACGCTGCTCCTGTAAGTAGCATATACTCACCTGAGTGTTTCCGCTTGCATATGAAATACTTCCATTGCTTTCATACTCACCCAATAGTGTAATGTAACAGTTAAATGATAATTTAAGCATTTACCAGATAAGTCTTTGTCCTCAATGACTGCCATTTCCACATCACTGCCCGTAATAATTGTGCAGGAGGAAGGAACTTTGAGAAGAGCACTAATCTCGCCGAATGATTCCCTCTCCCTAAGTTTACCCATGTAAACAAGTTTTCGAGTCCTCTTCTGAAAAAGATAGAAAATCAATGAATAATGAAAGTACAAACAATAAGTATTGCTGTCATGACAAACTCCATCATAAACCCACTTCACTATTTACAGTAAATTTAAAATTTCATTCAAATCACTGAAAATATTTACTGACATATGTGTTTGTAGTAGATCAGCAGAAAACACATAGAAACATCACCATATTTAAGGTAAGCAACATTAGTGCCCTTCAGAAAAGTCTGTTGGGGTCATCGTATGGATTTCTCTAGAGAAAAAGGTGAATCTCCAAATTTTTTCTTCTCAGAAAATCCAATCAGTATTGAAATGAGAATAATTTTCATGAGCAGTAAAACATATAAAAGGAGTGTAATCTTCAGCATAGGAAGGTAATAGGGTCTTTTAAGAGGTAGAGTCTACCTGATGCAGTACCATGGAATCAAAGCTATTTCGTTAAATGACAGTTCTTCACACTGCATTGCAGTAGCACAAAGAATTTAAGTCTGTCTGCATATTCATTTGAATTCCACTGAAACTGACCAGGAAAGATTGATTTTAATTTTCTATCATTGTACATTAAGTTTTCTCTGACTGGATAAATATGATGATGTGAAATATATTCTTGAATTTAACATTTTACCTAGCTTAATAAGATTTGGCATGCCCATATTCCTGCACTATCATTGGTTCTTTTATTGTTGTGTGGGATTCCAGTGTGTAAGCAGATGACATTGTTTCTGTCTGCTCAACACCATAGAGTGTAGTATAGGTTAGTGGCATAGCCCTTTCCTACATGAACAAGTTTGCTTTCTGGTAACAAAAAAAAAAAAAAAAAAAAAAAAAGAATCTAATAGATGTTTGGATCAACTTCAGTTTGGGATTCATGAGGATTTATGAAAGTTTTTCTCTGGGCATATATTTTCTTTGTTATTGTTAATATATATTTTTGGTACATAATGGCATTCATTCTGAGGGGTGGGTACATGTATGTAATTCATCATAATAATTTTAAAAATGCTCTACCATTCTCCCTCTCTCATTTCTTGGGCCCTTTGCCTTTTGAAAAAGATCCATATTCATGTTCTCTATTATATTTTAAATTTCTCTAAAATATACTTATAAGCTTCTCATGTAAGAGCAGTCAAGATATATTTTGATCTGTACTGTAGCTATTGCTGTGTTACTATTTCTACAATTGTTTTTTCCATTTGTTTTTCCTCTTTCTAATAAAGGGAAATAAAAATTTTAAAAACAAATAATATTTTCATTTATTGAGTAAATATTTACAGTGGGATTTCTGTGTGATATGCTAAAGTACATCTAAACCAATCTGTTAGAGCTGTACTATTCACTTGGTATGTTTTTAAATTCTCCTCTGGTAAACATAAATGTTAAACATCAGTTAACGTACGTATTGATTATTTATATACTATAACCATATATGTGAACTTTTAAATTCTTACATCTTACAACTCAAACGAGAAAGAAAAAAAGACCTAATCATCAAATGTTAAATAAATAAATAAATAAATAAATGCATTGAAATTTCATCAAGAAAGGGCTGCCCAAGTATCTTAGTGAATTGAAGTGCCTGTGAGCAGACACAGGTGTAAGGGGTTGGATCCCTGGGGCCTCCTGTGGCAGCCCTTCCCCTGGGGTGTGATGAGACAGTAATTCAGACTGGGCATGGTGGTGCACACGTATAATCCTAGTGCTTGGGAGGCTGTAAATTGGCGGAGCACTACAAGGCTGATTCAGCAGTGAAGCACTCAACACCCAGGAGACCCTTACCTAAAATACAAAAAATATTAAGAAAGAAAAAAAGAAAAAAAGAAAGAAAGATCACCAAGAAACAAAATTATTATTCAATACATATCAGAAGAGATGTTTAGAATTCCTTGTTCATTAGCAGATTTATTATTAAGAAAAAAGACACAAGTTTAAAACTTACTACTTTATTTGATGGTAGTTTCACAAGTCCTATAATACTTCTATAAATTTTACAATATCCATAACTAATAAAAGCCACAAAAGAAATGACATCTCCACTTTCCACTATCACTAAAATAGAGAGAGAGAGAGAGATGATTATTTCACAATTGTTTTCTTTCAGAAATCGTTTTAAGTATTTGACAGCAAATATTGGCATACTTCAATAATGATTCTTATCAAATCTGTTACTACATGCTGCCTTGTAGACAACACTTACTTGGTATAAAATTTTTTAAAACATATTCTTGTATTGACATTTGTAATTTGAAACATAAATATTCACAACATTGAATAATAAATGTAGTTTGTACTACTACCTGGTAGAGAAGAAAAAATATGACAGAAGTCTTTATTACAAGCACAGTTTATTGTACATGGCCTATAATTTAACCACTGGCTCCCCAAATATATAACAAAGAACTTCTAGCACCTGTCCCTTGCACCAATACCAGCACCCTGCTGATTACAGTAATGGTTACAAGCAAATATTTTGAAATGATGATGGCCTAAATTGAAGCCTAATGAGCCATTTTTTATGCAATCATTTAAGTTGTAGAACCCCTTTGGGCTTTATTTTCACCTTTAAAATAAAACACTGGAAATATCTTTTCTAAACCTATATGTGGAAAATGAATGCATGTTCAGCACTTTGTTTGGTGTCTCGCACATAGTAGTATATGATAAACCATGCTAGTATTAACATTATCATTCCAAACGTCTGAAGCCACTTTAAGGTAAAAATACACTGAAAGTTGGACTGTATTTTAACTTCATGGCTGTCAATATTTCACAATGTAAAAATCATTAATCTACCTAATGCCTTAAATTGTCAAAAAGGTTACCTTAGATACTTAAATCAATTGGACATGTTTGAATTAAAATTAGTATTACAAATTAATTTCCATCATTGCTTATTCTAAACATTTTCTAGAAACCACAAACACATCAGCAATAACCTATACACAAACACATGCATGTATATTTCTCAGACTTTATAAAAAGTCAAGGTTTTTCAGTCACAAAAGATTTATTTATTAATTTTAATAAGAAATAACAATAAGAGAGTTTCAAAACATGTTAGTAGAACAGCCACAATAATTACTACAATGCATATCGTTGTCTTCATAGTAGTTGTTCAGAGTACAAGATGCAGACAGTGTAACTTCTAAACACTATTAGTGTTATTTCTTCTCATTGAGCTAGGATAAAGTAATTGTATGCAGAGTCCAATACTCCATAACAGTAGTGGGTTAATAATTTTTTGTTTCCTCCACAATGTTACAATGCCCATCACTTACCAACATTTAAATAATTGAGAGCATAAAAAATAACATTTTTAAAACTTATAATTACAAAGGAACACTACAGTTCTGGTAAATGTCACTTAACACCACCAAGAAATAAATACCAACATAAATGGAAAAAATATTTTAAGAGAGAAGATATTCCAGTAATTCTGCAGTCATATTTATGAATATATGCCATACTTCACTTTCCTCACATCATATTTAAAGTCAAAATGTTATAATAGAGAAATTATGTGGTTCTTCTACTGTTGAATTTATTTTTGTGGAAATCAAAAGTATGTTAATGCAGGCTGGCCAATTAGTTCAGCAGATTAAAACATCTGCTCAGGCAAAGTGCAGTCTATCCCCAGCCTATGGTGCTGGCCCTGCCCTCAGGGTCACTGAGACTGTGACTGAGACTGGGTTTGGTGGCACATATCTTTAATCCTAGCACTTGGAAGGCTGAAAACAGGAGGATCACAAGTCCTATCTATGTAGTGAGATCCTGTATTAAATACATTTTTTAAAAATTAAAAAGAAATTATGGTAATGTTTATATTGTTATACATTAGGTTTCTAGTAACCAAAAACATGAAGTTATGTCAAAAAATTATGTCCACTTCTCTGTAAATTGTATAATTTACAGTGGAAAAGTCTTTTCAAAGTTAAGTTTCTCAAAAAGAACATTCGACTACTAAAATGTAATATGGTAGTTTATTCTTTAAGTCCTCTTTGTGCATCTATGAAAATATAAAGGCAAGCACAGAGCCTTCTGGAAATTTTTATAGGTAAAGAAAAGGTAGACTTAAATAAGTGAAGAAAGCCATTATCAAGAAATTTCTGAACTTCAATACTGTAAATATATTTTTTTTTAAAGTCAGGCCCTACTTATGTCATAAAGAAATACACAGAAGATCATGTCTCTATGAGGGTCATAGAACTTCTAAGTTCTAGCTTGGAAAGATCATAAGAACTTTTCTCCTGTTGAAGTTGTGCTAACGGTGGAAAAGACAAATCACTGCTGCAAGTCTGTGAGACACCCGCACCACACCCTACGGGAGGCCCCTGCTGCCTTCATCACTGCTTACATTGCTCAGGACAATCACCACAAATGCTCAGCCGGAGGACAGGAGGACAGCGAAACAATGCTCACTCAGGCAGCCTGTATTTAGTAACTCTAACAAAAACGTCACCCTGCACATTTTATAAAGCAAGAAAAGATGCCTATTTATGTTAGTATTTGGGACAATAAAGGATATTTATAGGGTAAATCACATAAAGGACAAATGATTGTCCCCTGAAATGTTGATTCAGATAAAGCTCACCAGAGAAACTTTGAAACAGCCAAAAATCTTGTAGTAACTCTTGAGTCCCTTTCTGTAGGCAACCTAGCATTCTTTTGTTTATTATAATATTAAATCACTTGCCTAGGAGAATATTCTTATTGAAATATATTTTCAGCTGCCATCTTTTTTTTTCATCTTGACACAGGATGTCACAAAGTTGCTGGGCTGGACTCTAATTTGCCGTCCTCTGCGGGGAGGAAAGATGTGTGCCTGCATGCTTGCTCTGAGATACTTTTGAACATGCGAAGCATAACCTTGAACTAAGCACACTCAGGAATGTGCTGACCTCTGCAGGTGAGGTGCAGTCCTTTCTGTGCAAACACCTATGAGTTTTCTCAGGAAGAGCCCCTTAAGAGAACGCCTTGAGAGTCACAGCCAGCACACGCCTTACAGTAATAAGCCTTTCTTTATTCTTTCATCTCCTAGCACTTCCACCTCCGGCAGCACAGGGCGCACCTTCCTCAGAGTCTTCCTCACCCTTATGCCCCTCAGTCAGCTCTGAGAGCCCCTCTAACAGGTGCAAGGTGTAGGCTGACTCCAGAAGCACTACCCGCCCCATATGGGGAACTTCTGTGCCAGGGAGTCTGGGCTGAGTGCCACAGTGGGCACCTCAGTGGCACAGAGACCCAGCGGGAAGTGAGGAGCCTCACTCATACACAAGAGTGAGCTCAGGAGACTGTAGGCCAGCAGCTATATGCCAGCACACATCAACTCTCTAGTTAAACTGAATATGTATGGGGCATGAAATTTTAAAAAGACTCATCAGAATGCTGTCTCATACACTAAAACTTGTAAACCGTAGACCGAATTCATAGAAACTGAACGTCATTTTTTTCTGCATCTGATCATATACCAGGAAATAATCACAAGTCTTAAAATATTTCTATTTCGATTTTCAGGTTAGTTAGAAAAAGTCAGAGTAAGCAAGCAGCCTTCCTTCTGGCTAAAAGCGTTGGCACGGAGACTGATGAAGTCCTAGTTCAAATGAAAACTAGTGATTAGAAAGACTGTGAAGAAAAACATCCTCTTAATTAAGAAGAACTCCAGCCCATGAGCCTAATATACCCAAACACAGTTTTGGAGGAGGTCATCCGAGGAGGAACGTTGCCATGACGGCTTCCAGCAGGACATAAATAATCTAAATAGATACTGGTGTTCAGAGAGCTACAGTAGGACAGAAAGAAGAGCATTCATTGGCACTATTCCTTGGTGAACTTTGAACTTTGGGGAAACTCTTCAAAAATGTTTTCAATAATAATAATACACAAGATGAGCCTACTTAGTTTGCATTTATTTATTTATTTATTTATTTATTTATTTATTTATGGCTTGCTCAGCCTCCCTGGGGTTGGGGCTGGTTTAGCATGTGTTGCTGGGGATTGAACCATGGTCCCTGTGGTTGCCTAAGCTTGCCTAAGCAGGTGCTTTAGACCACTGGGCCATCTCACTGACCTGTTAGTTTGCTTTTAAACTGTTAAGAACAAACTTGATTTGAAAAGCTTTGCATTTCATAAATAACTCCATACTATTATTAATGTAGAATGGATACTAGTAGTTTAACCTACATTACATACTACTTCTAATTATTAAAAATGTGTGCATATATTGTGGCAAATACGTTGCGTAGAGCTGAGTATATGGTCAGATGTCACTTATACTCAAGTAGATTAGTAAAGGCAAACTATGAAACAGAAATGTACATGGGAACAAACAACAATTGAAATTTTAATTTTACAATGACATCGCCTGAACTCTGTCATATCACAATAAATAATTTTTCTAAAAAAATGAATGCTATATGCTAAAAATCTTTGAGTCTATCAATTTTTAATATGCCTGAGGAACTCTCAACTCAGGGATTTTCTAAAATAAAACATTTAAGAATTATTTCATGGAAATTATCATAATATCATTTGCTACTTTATAAAATAGGGCAGATGAAGACAGGCTGGGTGTTACCCGTTGTGCTTGCCTTTGCTTCACCTTCTCCTTGCCAAAGTCCAGGCAGGACAAATTATGCTGCTCTATAACCATCACAGGTCAAGGCAGGAGGGACTATCCAGAGCCGATGTTGAGTTTGATAGCCAGGAAGGACATATATTTACCCCAGTTTCCTCTCTCTGCAATTTATCATGACTGCCCGCCCCAATTTCTTTAGTTTATATCTGCTCCCAAATTCCTCACTCAATCCCACTTTTTCTCATATATCCAACTACTTTCTAATTTCTTATTATTGTCCTTATCATGTTTTACATCTGCTAGAAATTAGGGTGTAATCTCCATCAAAACAAGGTTCTTTTCTTTTGTCTTATATTCACTTTTGCATCAAAATATTAGTAACTCAACAGGTATTTGTTGAAATAATGCTAAAGTAGAATATAAACAAGAAGTTGGATAAACACAAGGAAAAGCTTAAAGTGAAGTAGCATAGATTTTCTTTCACTCCTCCCGAGTAGCCCAACTAAAATTTCTAAAAATAAATAAATAAGCAAGAGCCCAGTAACCTTGATTAGTATAAACATTGCACATCATAGTATGAGCTAAGATTAATAAAATGAACAAATATGAAAAGCGACATAGGGGAACTGGAAGGGTAGCAAGAAAGGAAAGGAATTTTAGGGATGGAGAGAAAAGGAGGGAATTTAAAAAAGAAACAAGCTATTGTAAGTACTGTAACCACTCCCCAAGATGGTTGTAGCTACATGAACAGCAAATATGTACTGATAAAACACAAATTTAAAACTTTTGAAAACATTACACAAGGTAGTAGGAAGTAATAGACTTTCTCATAGCCAAGAATAAAAATATTCAACCACAAGACTGAGTCCCTGGCATAGTATACAGTAAAGATCAAATTCTACTACAGAATATTTTCTGCCCTTCTTCACAGGACATTGTTCCCTTTGTATGACTTGGAAAAGACACCGCCAGAGGACCTGGAGATACGTTCCTCTCAGAGTCTCTGTGCTGAATGAAATGGGGAAAAAATAGAAGAAAAATATGAAAATTTTAACCATAAGCTTATACAATGGACCTAGATTTCATATCACTCATAAAGTAATGACCTTTTAATTATACATGTATTTTCAAATTAAAGGGTTTTATTGTCTCCAAACGCTTAGTAAAAAGGAAAACAACTTTTGGGTTTTTTTTGTCTTTTTGAGACAAGGTCTCGCTATACAGTTGAGGCTGGCCTTGAGCTCACTTTTGTAGCCCAGGCTGGTCTCGAACTTGCACTGATCCTTCTGCCTCAGCCTCCCAAGTGCTGGGATTACAGGCGTGAGCCACCACACCCGGCTTTTCTTTTTTTCTGAATAATTGAACTTTAATTGCTAGGTTCAAAGAATTTCAACAGACAGAAAAATATATTTGAACTCTCTAATATAAACTCTCAATAAAATATATATTTAGTTTGGAGAGATAGTTTAGCAGCATAAGCACCTACCTGGCAAGTAAAAGTCCTGAGTTCAAAACCCAGTATCCAAAATAGATAAATAAATGACAAAAATGAAATAAAATATATATTACCAAACATATTAAGACACATGATTAATAAACACCAGACTATTATGAATACGTACACATAAGATATATAAACATAAACATTTCCTTCTTTAATTGTTGGTGTTGGGTATTTTGCCCCAACAATGAGACAAAGGTACTGAGAAATATGCACTTGAATGTTGAATTGAGGAAAAAATTGAATGTAACTAGATATGCCCTGGCAAGACATACTGGTTAGCTTCAATTATTCTTTTTCTTCATAGTCAGCAGATAAACCTAGTCCTTGGGCTTCATGAAACCTCTCCTTTATTCTAAGAAGAGCCTCCATTTATCAGAGCTGAGCATACTGTCAGGCCATCCTCTATTGGCCTGAATCAGCTAACCCTCCCAGAAATACACCTCCATATTCAAAAAGCATGCAAGCCAATATTAGTGTAATATTAACTCATCTTCCTAAAATTATCTTAGACCCCAGACTTAAATGATTAAACTGATGTAGTCTCCATTTTTATTTCTCTACTTTTTCTATATATAAAAGAGATAAATCAACAAAAATTTGAAGCAAAAGTTTTCTGTGTTCCTTCTTTACCTATGATTTTTTTTAATTTTATGGTATTTTTGGAGGACCAATGTTCAAAGACTTGCTCGAGTGTGCTCTGACTAATATTACTGCTCTTGTTGCTTTGACTTTTGTCAATCTGGTCTTTCTAAAATTAGGTGTTTGATTTTCTACTTTTTCATTTCACCTTTGAGCGTTGCTTTACAATAGCAGATTTAATTTCCCTTGTGCTAGATGACTATAGTAAATACCAGAAATGAATTTATCTGTGTCTACGACAGAGCAAATGTTGTATATGAATTTGCTCTTACTATCCTGAACTTTGATCCTCAGGATTTCTAGATATTTCAACCACACCTAGGGTCTTAATTAAAAATTCCTAAAGGAAAGAAAGTGCCATAAGAGTCTGTATATCTCAGATCAAAAAACAGATCTCCAGGTACAACAAACATTGGAATGACCAGATAAAGGCCATAAAATGCTTAGCCATAACATGGGAAAGGATCAAAACATACATTCTGCAAGAAGTTGTAGGTGCTGTAAACCTTTTTATAAGTTGTGGGATATTAGGCAGTTTAGAAATTGATTCTATTGTTTTGGTCATGACTTTTTTGTAGTTCATAGTTCTCTTTCTTTCCATATTTTATATTTTGTAGAAATACATACTTTCCACCTGATTTTTAAATTCATTGAAACAGACTAGTTTTTGACATTATATTGATTTGTTCTTAAATCCTTAGTTTGGCTATATTTTATTTATTTATCTGCAATTTTTTCCCAAATGATCTTTTCTAAACAGCATTTTTTCACAAGTTTAATATTTTGTGTAGTTTTTGATGCCTAGTTCATTAATCTCTATATTTATTTGTATTTAATTTCCTTCTTTAGATTTATTTTCTGTTTTTTTCAAACCTCTGCTTCTATATGACCTTTTATTTTTAAATATATTTATTTTAAATTTTCAGCTCAACATTTAATACATTGCATTGTATCCTACCTACTGCTTAGCTATGCCCTGTACATTATGAAACCCAACAATTCTATTACCTTTGGCTGTCTTTATAATTTGTACTTTAATTATGGATTTATATTAATATATTAATTTCTAAATATTTTTGAGTACAATTTCATCATTCTTTAAACTCAAATCTAAGAGTTTTGTTTACCTGTGAACCTGCACAATTATTATGTCCAATATATTTTTGTAAATATCCCATAGATAGTAAGTGATGGGGAGAGAAGCCTGCTAATATAGTTACCTCTATGTATCAAATACTGTTATTTTAGATTGGAAAGGCAAGCTCATCTTGCTTCACAGAATACCTTAGAGGAACTATTGAAAGGGCTAAAACTGTAATTAATGTAGATAATTTACAAGTATCTGTGCTTTAAATACCTAGTGCTAAATTAATAGGAAAACAGTATTTTCAAATGTGCTGCAAGTTTTAAAGTTTTCAGTTCTTGTGGTCATACATTTTAGTCAGAAATAATGGTTAATCATGATAATTACTTATTTAATCCTAGTATGTTGATTAGCTACTTCAATTTAATTCTGCTTAACTATCCCTCATAAGCCAAATTATTTCGAGGTGAATATACACACATTAAATAGTCTGGCCCAAAGACTACATAGGTTGTTCGATGCATCCAGCCACTTGAACCTAGTGTACAATATCGTTAAATTATCCTTTGTTTAAGAAAATCACTTACATCATTAATTTCACAGTAATTAATTTCCATTCAAGATACAGTCCACTTGCCATATATTAATTTGGACAAGTATAAGTAAGCATTTGGAATAGATAGATTCCTCATATATACATTTATCATGTAAGCTCAAATTAATTTCATCAGTATATATTGGTATAGAATCCCATTTTGGTACATACAGTAGTTTTCCAACCTTTATGTCTATCCACAGTATTCCTGTGAAAGGAAAACATCTTATTTTTAAAAAGTTTTCAAAGCAATCTTAAAACTACAGGGTAAAATGTGTATAGGTCAGGATTCTCCGTGTAGACACAAATAAGACTAGCCAGCTATACACATAAATAACCAGATAGATGATGAATGGATAGATCATTTAATAGGAGAAAATAGTTCACAGTTATCCAAGTTAAGCCCCACACAAGGCACAGGCAAGCTGGAGACTGCTATGGCAATGGTATGAATCAGTTCAAGTCCAAGAGCATCATAATCAGGGAGAGAAAGACAGAAAGCTATGAACCCAGCAGGTGCTGACAGGAGTCCGGGAGCCCAAAGTCCAAGAGAGGCTTGGAGCTGGGATGCTGAAAGGCTAAACAGGAAGCACATACCCCAGCTTTGGAGGTCCAGCAGTGCACTGGCCTTTTCTCTACTGTTGTTCTCTTGGGACACCCACCAGCTTACTCTGCTGTGCCTGCTCACAATGATAGTAAATGATCCCAGCCAACTTCATTCAGACTCACAGGCTCATCTCCAGGGGAAACCCTCTCACAAACACATCCCAAAATCATACTTTTCCAGAGCTCTAGATATTCCTTAATGAAGTCAGATTGGCTGCTAAAATTAACCATCCCAAATTCACAACTGGTCAACTTGACACCCACATAAATCTCCTGCAACCACACATTACCTCTAAAATAAAAGGCAGTTGCACCAAAATAGCACCACTTAAAGGTGATGCAAATACCTTGTGTGAGACAGGACATGCCCTGGCTCTTCCTCAGAAAAGAGGAAAATTGTTACAATGGTGTTTAATCTCACTTCATATCTCATGGATTAAAAACAGGTGCGAATTTTAAAATATTTAAAAATGGATGGATTAGGACCAGCCAGATAGTTTAGTGGATTAAAGCACCTGCTTAGGCAGACGGAGGGACCAGGGTTTGATCCTCCATGTGCTGTGTTGGCCCCACTCGAAGGGCACACTGAGAAGGCAGTTGAGACTGGGAGTGGTGGAGCATGCCTGCAATCTCAGCATTTGGGAGCCTGAAAACAGGAGAATCACTACAAGACCAAGCTCTGTAGCGAGACCCTGCAGATCCTGTACTAAATACTTAAAAATAAACAAACAAAATAAAATAAAAATGGGTGGAAAGTTTATCAATCATTTTCATAATATTAAGGTATGACATAAGTGGAGACAAAGATATTTGTTATATATATATATATATATATATATATATATATATATATATATATGCCAAGATATTCTCAATAAAATTAGAAAGCTTTTCTGAAAATTAAACCTCCTGATGAGACCTGAGTTCCTAACTGCTGTGCAATGCAATCACCTTCAAGAGCCTCATTTTGCTGAACATGTCTAACTTCCAAGGCAATTCTAAACCTAAACCATAAAGCATGGCAATAGAAGGGAAAGCTCTTTGGGATCTTAATTCGACATATATTAGCTAAAGCTATTTTATCTTCAGGCACCACAAAATCCCAAGCAACTTTTGCTGGGGAGTCTGTGTTTTCTCTCTCCACATCAAATTTCACAACCACCTATCAAGTTCTCTGGCCTGTATCTTAGTCCTTTCTCAACCTAAGTATCACAAGCTCCTACACAACTTTCTAGCAGGATTCAGCATTGACCACTTTATTTGCTTCCTTATTGGGTTATTTTAATCAGTTCATACAGATTTTCTCCCAAAATAATTAAGCAATGTCAATTGATTTTTTTGCACGTAAATCTCAAACAAAATACTACTGAATCACACTCAATCATATCGTCTACGGTTGTGATCCAGTAGAAGAACAAGACCGGGCAAGCATGAGGCTTCAGTTCAGTTTCAAAAGCAAAATTTAAAAAAAAAAATTCAACACCTATTCAACATAAAAATATTCAGCAAACTGGGAGTAAATTACAATTGTTTCAATTTAATAAAGAATATCTACCTCACTGATAATAATAATAAGACCAAACTGGAAGCTTTTCCATTCAGATCAAAAGTAAAACAAAAGTCTAACAAAATATGTACGAGTGGAGAAAACTAAACCTCTGAAGAAACATATTAAAGAATTAAGTCAGGGAGGAGACTGTTCATGAATAGATTCAGTGCTGCTGACCAGTTAATGCTTCATCAAAAGATCTATAGATTTGATGCAAATTAAAATTCTAGCCAATGAGCTGGTGAGATAGTTCAGCAGTCTAATTACCTGCTTTGGCAAGCACAGTGACCAGGGTTCGATCCCCGGTCCTGCATACCAGGCTGGCCCCACCCTCAGTGGGGTGCGCTGAGCCAACAACCAAGGCCGTCTCGGAGTGGTGTGCAAATCTGTAATCCTTTGCAGGAGAGGCTGAAAACAGGTGGTTCACTATGAGTTCAAACTATGTAATGAGACCCTGTACAAAATACATTTTTAAAAATTCTAGCAAGTTACTGTACACATAATGAAAAAATTATTTGCATTTTATAGAGATAACCAAAGAGAAAAATGTGGAAGATTAATATTGCTGATTTCTTTTTAAAAATCTTTTATTATTTACTTATTTATCTATTTGTTATGAGGTTTCACTATACAGTGGGTCTCGGAGGTGGGTGGGGTCAGGTGATTGAGCTCAGGTCCTTATGCTTGCAAGACAGGCACTTAGACCACTGAGCTGTCTCTCTAACACCAACATTACGGATTTCAAGACTTCATACATAGCTATTGTAATCAAGACAGCAAAGAATAGACTATATTATTATTATTATATTATTATTATTATTATTATTATTATTATTATTATTATTATTATTAAAGGGTCTACAGGGTCTCGCTATGTAGATTGGGCTCAGCCTCCCAAGAGCTGGGATTACAGGCCCACGCCACCATGCCCAGTCTAGATCACAGTCTCTGTGCACCCCGAGGGCAGGGTTACACTGCATGCCAAGGATTGAACCCTTGCTGTGTCTATATAAGCTGTTTTAATCCACTGACCTATTAAGCAGCCCTAAGAATAGACAAATATATCTGTGGAATAAAACAAACAGTCCACAATGGACCCACATAAATACAATCAACTAATTACTTAGCAAAGAAAAAATGAAATCAAATGGAAAACAGCTTTTCCATCAAGTTAATTTCTAAGAACTGCACATCCCCTTGTAAAAAATTGAATGGAGATACCAATTCTAAACTCCATACAAACTAACTCAGAAGTGGTTACACACTTAATATAAGGTGAAAAATATAAAGTTCTCAGACAACTCTTAGTAGAAATAACTGGATGTTATTGGATGAAGAATAATAAGACAGTCTCTCCAAGAGACACTGAAGAAATCTAAAAGACAAACTACAGACTGAGATGAAATATTTATGAAAGAGATGTCATAATGTCTCCCTAACATAGGAAACTAAAAAAGTAAATCAAGTCCAAAAGGCACAATAGATATTGTGAAAGGGAAAGCAACTGTTCAAAAACAAAGATCACCTGGGAAGATGGGGAAAGGAGAAAAGACAAAAGGAAGAAGGCGCTTAGGTAGGGTAGACAGACAGAGAGACAGACAGACAGACAGATATAATCATATATATATATGTGTATATATATATATATATACACACACACACATATATATACATATATATATATATATATATATATATATATATATATACACACACACATATACTCTGTGAAGTGATATATATATACAAATAGATGCAGGTAGATAAATAGGAGTACATATGTCATATTCATTTGAACCTCCTCTTATTGTTCAACAGTGCTTTAAAAGTTTATGCCTATTCCTTGAGGTTTCCAGGACAGTCTCTTTAGCGTTCTATTCAGGTGCTTCGTATTTCTGACACAGATTCCACAGTGAGCTCGAAAATTGTGATCTGTTTAAAATGCATCATCTCTCATTATGCATACACTTTATACTCTACTCCTGAATCTGCAGACAGTCACTGTAAGCCTATGTTTTAATTCCTTTATATAATACAAACACATACACATACACACAAAATATTAAATCTATTCATCTAGTAGATCCAGATACAGAAACTTCTGTGAACTAGATGGCTCCCTTTGACAGTTTCACAAAGATTGAGTGAAATAAAACCAGCCCTTCTTTAAATCACCCAAAATTTGACAAGGAGAAAACTGTTCCCACATCATTTGATCAAGCCTGCATTACCCAGACAGCACAATCGGGACAAGATGCTTCAGAAAAAGAAAGCCATGGCTATTTCTAATGAAGTTTTAAACATCTTTAACAACATATTAGCACCCCACAAGAATATTATGTGTCACGGAGATGCAAGTGAATTTACAATTCAGAAAAGTAATTTGACATACTATATTACTTTAACAGAATGAAGCATAAAAATACATAATTATCACAATACATAGAAAATTATGGTTTCAGCAAAGTTAACACCCCTTCATGACCAAAAATAATCAATAAAATAGGAAAAAAAAAAGAAAATGCAACAAAATAAAATCTACAGGTTTAAAACACATAATTAATATATTCAGCAGTGGATGTATGAAGGATTTTCCTCTCAGATCAGAAGCAATGTAAAAAAGTGTTTTCAGAAATAACTGAAAATAGTCTTCAAAGTATCGTCAAAGCTTTTTGTTTTGTAGACATGTTGAAATACATTATATTGAAGTGTATAGGGCAGAACATACTGCCTTTCCAAATTAAAACCATGAAAACAAAAACAAACAGCTAAGTAATAGTTTTACATGTTAGCTTGCAATTCCTAAACAGTATTAAGTATATTCATTAAAAGGACTGGCATACATTTGACTTGTCGAGGAAAACAAAGGGAAGCTCAAAGAATACAAGAAAGTCTGGAGATGGTTATTTGGCAATCAACTTCATTTACTTTTTCTCTTTTGGAATTAAGGCAATATCTGTTTCAGTGTCATGCAATGCAAACACTGAATGACCTGTTTTCTTTTGATTCCTATCCTATAAAATCTGGGCAAGATTTTGAAATCTTCCCCGCAGTTCTGCACAATTTGTTATTGTTACATTTTTTGATGATAGCCATTTGTTCTGAGGTGAGATGGGATCTCAGTGTTGTTTCAATTTGTATTTCTCAAATGACCAAGGATTTTGGTCATGTTTCATGTTTTTATTAGCTATTTGGATTTCTTCATCTGAGAAGTGTATATTCATCCCAGACACCCATTTTTGTAGATTTTTGTCCATGTTGGCATCACTACCTCAAAAGCAAGTTTTCTCTTCTTACTATCACCTTGCTTCATCCTCTGCACTACATTCCTCTACCTACTGCCTTGGAGGTCAGTAGTGTCATTGTAAGTGTGGAATTCAATGATACTCCTGTTAAACTTTCTTCTTCATGTATTCCATCTGCCTTGAGCCATCACTTCCGTCCTGTTCCCTTTTCTTAGCTGTGTTATGCTAGCACCATACTGTCTGGAGACTGTTATAGACAATTAGACTCCCTTACATGATTTCATGATTTAGTTTGCTGTTCTTGTAACAACTTAAATTTCTTTGCTCCACATTTCTTTTCTTATCTTTGTTCTTCCCACAACTGACCCTTGCAGACATCTCCCAGATTTTCAAGTGTCAATATACTCCTTCTGAAGTTGAATAAATATGCTAATGTGAAACTGAAGTTAAAGTAACTTTCATTTATATAAAAATTTCGCTGAATTTTGAATCAGACTTCTGTATCCACAGGTTCAATCGATATTTCTGGCAATGTGTCCATTCCTCCTCTTATTGTAGTTTTCCAAATTTCTTGCGCTTCTTCTCTTTCTTTCCTTCTCCCTGCCTCTTCCAAGAATTTGTAAATATTTCAATGTCAATCTTTTTATTTCATCCCAGTTTCTCTTATCGATTGCCCCCATCCTCTTCTTGGGCATATATTGTACATCCTTTCATAGAAAGATATGACTCAAGGTTGCTTCCAATCACCTAAAAAAGGAAAGCCAATAATCTCTGGTGCAGACAGTGCCGGTGATAACTGCTCTGATGTGTAATCCTTTAAAATGTACAGTGCAGCTGGGGATATGGCCCAGTGGCCCAGTATCTCCCTGGCAAGTGTGGGGTCATGAGTTCTATTGCCAATAAAGAAAAAAGTGTGCATTTCATTGACAAGAGAATGAAGAACAATTTTACCTTCAAAGTGAAGTCATGTTACAACAAAGCTAAACACAACTCTTATACTACCATAGTAATACTAAAGTAATACATAAAAATACTTACTGCTGAGTGCTTACGAATCTTTTGGAACAAAGCTAAAGGGATTTATAGGAATCCCACATCAAAATAGCAAAATTTATAATACTTGAAATCCAGTGTAAATTATAAATCTTATAAAGAAACTTAAATTTATAATAGAGAACAAAGTGAAAGAAACCCCAAAATGACACTTAGATGAAGTGACAAAAACCCACAAACATCTCATGTTTAAGAAGTAACTATAAGGGCCAGCCAGATAGCTCAGTAAACTAAAGCACCTGGCTAGGCAGGCACGGGGACCTGGGTTCAATTCCCGTGCTATGCTGAGATAGGGGTTGAGACTAGCTGTGGAGACTCCCGCTTGTAACCTAGTACTCGAGAGACTGAAAATAGGAGCATCACCATGAGTTCTATCTGTGTAGCAAGACTCTGTAGATCCTATACTAAATACATAAAACAACAAATTAAAAAAGAAGTAACTATAATTTTATTTTGAGTAGAAACACAATACAATCTCTACATATAAAATATAAATGTTTGCTAAATAAATATCCAAATAGATGTCTAATATAAAAATATAATTAGTTACACAGTGAACTAAGCACTGCAGAAGTTTTTAGTGAACTTGAAGACATGTCAATAAAAATATCTAAAATAGGATATTAGAAAAAATAAATTAAATATCCATACTCACAACAAATCAGATCAGGTACTCCCTCAAAAAAGAGTGTGTATTTTAAAAAGTTATTTCCCAAGACATTATATTTTTAGTTAAAATTAATTCTCTAGCCAATGAAAGAAAAATAGACACTGTTTATAAGTATACATGGAATTCTGACCAACATAAAGTATATTCTGTATCATGAAACAAGAGTTAATTTAATTAAAGAAATACAAAAGTACAAAATACATTCCCTGAGCAAAATGAAATTATATTTTAAGTTTCATTATCTTAAATATATCGAGAAAAAATTGAATATATAATAATAGACTACCAAAATGTGGTCCAGACAAATCAAAACAAAAATTAGAAAGCATTTTGAGTTAGGTGGAAATAAAAAAACACAATACAGTACTTCAAAATTTGTGCATAGACTGGGAGTAGTCCTTATGAGAGTAGCACTTAATGCCCAGATTAAAAATAAAAATGGTTTCAAATTAACAACCCCAGTTTCTGAATGTAGATCCTAAAATCAAATCAAATTAAAGCCATGAAGAAGGAACAAGGATAGAGCTAAGAATAGTGAAAGACAAAAGAGAACAAGAATTGAAAAACCTAAAGCTGATTCCTTAAGATTAATAACAGATCCTGAAAGGAGACCATACCAGTCTCAAAGAGAGTAACATTAATGTCCTCATTTTACAAGGAATGAAAATGAGGTGTGAGTACATTTGGAATGATTTACCAAAAGCCTTAAGTAGGAAATAGTGCAATTGTACTGCAGACCCGAATGCCCTCAATCTTTGATCTATATTCTTTCCTGTTAGTTTTGTATTGGTCTTTTCCTTTTTAGTTTCCTGTTGGTTTCATTTCACTTCTACAAATCATTTATCTCGTTTTTCTCCTACTTATATTCACTAATTATTTTTCAGATTCTATGTTTTTATTCTCCAGTTCTTCTCTTCCTTTTATCTTTAGTAGGATAACCTAGACAGTTAACTCTAGGCTATTGTTGAATACTCAACTATTCTCCGTGGAAGCATAATTATTTCATTTGGTAAGTATTGGGGCCAGCAAATATCTTGGCAGGCTTACACACCTGCTTAGGCAAACTTAGGCAAGTGCATGGACTGCAGTTCAATCCCCAACACCACATGCCATGCCAGCCCCATGCCTAGGACAGGATGAATTGAACATAGAGTCCAGGGGTAGCGGCATATGCCTATAACCCCAGCAGTTGGGAGGCTGAAAACCAGAGAATCTCTACGAGTGAGATCCTGTAACAACCAAATATAATTTTAAAAAATCATGTGGTAAATACTGAGCTTAGATAAACATTAGATTTGTCTTAATAGTCAAACTATATTTATAGATCCCTTTTTATGGCTAAGAATGATTAAATGATGATTATTTGAGTGTACCTACATCCAGTTTGTTTATTATGTTACTACTTTTGCTAATTTTATTGCCATTGCCAAGGTACAATCAATGCTACTGTTTGATTTCCCCAGTGGCTAACGTATACATACTGCTTTTATTTTATTAATGATGCAGCCTATTCCTGGGAATGTGGTACAAGGCCACATATATTGTAATCTCCCTTTTCCAATAAGTACAGGTGACCAGTTATTAGAACAGAGACAAGAGCCTACAAGAGTCACACACAGAGTGCATCACTGAAAAGATGACACTAACTAAAGAGATCTCCATGCTGCCAAAAACTTCCCTGTAACTATAACCCATCTACAAACCACAGCACAAAGCAAAGTAAAAAATAGAAGTATGACAGGAACGACAACAAAAGACCTCCAAAACTTAGCTCTCCCAACATTGATCCATGAGTCATCAAAAAAGAAATGAAGAGTTACAGAGCAACATTGTTCAAAATGTTAACACAGAGATAACAAAAAGAAAAAAAAGGTAAATATGGTGCGCAGTGAGCTCAAAAAAGATAGAACTGAACAGATCATGGACACAATAAATAAATGATCAATGAATTTACAGAACACACTAAAGAAAAGCAAGCTGAAATAGAAAATAATAAAAATAAAAATTCACCTTACAAAGAGAAAAGCCCATAAAAAGTTACCGAACAGAAATTTAAGATACTAAGTATACTATTAAAGTACAGGCAACATTATTGACCAATGTGAGAATGCTTTCACAGCTAGAACACAGGACTGCTCTCAGAGAACAGCTATTCAGAGACACCTTAGCAACAATGAGAGAACTTTAGCAACAGATCTAGAGCTGCTATATAACACAAAATGACATTAATCAAAGATTAATTGCAATTAATCAAAAAAATAAATTGTATAAAATATATTTTTTACAGAAATAGTAGCAGAAACCCCTTGCAAATATGAGAAACAAATTGAACATGTACATGAGTGAGGCATACAGAACCCTAAATATCCATAATCAGAAAAGAGCCTAAGGCCAGTGGTATAAGTGAGTGACACAAATGCTTGCTTGGTAAGCAGGGTCCTGAATTTGATTCCCTGTACAAAAAGATGGAGGTAGAAGAGGAGGGGGAGGAGGAAGAGGAAGAGGAGGAAGAAGAAGTACAAGAAAACAAGAAAAGAGCCTCTTTAGAACAAATCAGAGAAAAAAACTCAAAAACTCCTTCAAGTTTTAAAGGTGTTGGTAGAAAAGCAATAAATTACTTATAATGACCAAGTCATTAGAATTACAGTAATCTTCTGAACACCAAGCTTAAAGGCCAGAAATGCTTGGAATTAAGTGTTACAAGGTCAAAAAGAAAACAATGTACTGCAATGTTATCCTTCAGTTATGGACAAAAAAAGATATTTCCATGAGAAATAAATTCACAAAGGGAAAATGAAAGGAATTGAGCAATAGGAAAATAAGGCATCAATAGGAATAAGTCAAAAGCTTTTATTAGTAGCTCAAGTTGAATCTTTTTAGTTCTCCAATCAAGTCACAGCTTGGTAGACTAAATAAAAAAACAAACCACACAAGCATGTTGTGTATAAAAAACTTATTAACTCAAGCCAGGCGTGGTGGCACACGCCTGTAATCCCAGCACTCGGGAGGCTGAGGCTGGAGGATCAGTGCAAGTTCAAGACCAGCCTGTACTACAAAAGTGAGCTCAAGGCAGCCTGAACTGCATAGAGAGACTCTGTCTCAAAAAGACAAAAAAAAAATTATTAACTCAAAAAGAAACTAACAGGTTATGGGGGCCAGGGAGATGGCTCAGGGGCACAAGTGCCTGCCTGGCAAGTACAAGGCTGTGAGTTCAATCCCTGGTTCCGCAAAAAAAAAAAAAAAAAAAAAAAAAAAAAAAAAAAAAAAAAAAAAAAAAAAAAAAAAAAA